>VOQK01030486.1:1866-27723 GCA_015052645.1 Benitochromis conjunctus
GGTCTTGCCTGGTGTGGTAGACCCCAGGCTCTATGGATCTTGTACTTAGGGCTTGTTCTATTTATATGGTAACACAGAGAGACAGACAACCAGTCACACTCACAATTTGGAATCACCAATTAACCTAACCCTGCTCCTGCTGTCTTTGGAAGGAAACCTTAGTATCGACCACACAGACACTGGAAGAACATGAAAACTCCCAGGCCAGATGGTGAATTTGAACCCAGGACCTTCTTACCCTCCTTGATATTATCTTACACCTGTTGTACCTTATATAAAAATGAACAGTTTTTAAAATAGGCATTTTTTTATTTATAAAGTTGTTTTACTCGCCCATATCTCTGCCAAGCTTTTGTTTCCAAAGCTTTATTAGTTGTTCCAAAAGATGTGCTACACAGGGGAAAAGGCACTTTTATTCCTGGTCGTCAATATTTATTAAACGTTCTATTAAACAGCTTAAATCTCAAATTGTTGGTTTATGTTGGCTGATTTAGCAAAAATGGATTGGCACGTGTGAGTTACTAATAATTGGAGTGTCCATTTCCATCAGTGATCTGTAATACATTTGATTACACTCTCATAAATGAGATTTTAGTACACTCCCTGAATGAGAGTGTACTAAAAGAAATTACAATCTAAGAAAAACAATTCCAGTGATAAACCATGTCTCAAATTTACATTGAATTATCCACTTAGTTTGTTATTGGCCTTCTAAAACTGTGGAGCAGCTCTCCACAAACTGGATTCACTGGTACATTTCACGGTTTACCAACAAAAGCATTAAGTTTAAATCTGTTTTAGAAAATTTGTAATTTGTAGTGTTTACTAACAAAACAATCAGCTTGAACCCTGTTTACCCTGCAGGTCGATGACCAATTATAAAAATCTATACTGTGAAAGAGATGTTAAAGAGGCAAGGCTGAGATGGTTTGGACGTGTGCAGAGGAGAGATTGTATATACATTGGAGAAAGAGTGTCGAAGACGGAGCTGCCAGGCAGGAGTAAAAGAGAAAGACCACAGAGAAGATTCATGGATGTAGTGGAGGACATGCAGAGAGGGGTGGAGTGAAAGGTAGCGATAGGATGAGATGGAGGCAGATGATCCACTGCGGCGACCCCTGAAGGGAGCACCCGAGAGAAGAAGAAGAAGAATGTAATAGAAACGTCATTTTTGGATTCGGTGGTATAGTTTAATGCAGTAACTTGTGCAGCAACACCATAATGAGCCAACTGTAAAATAAATATATAACTTTAATGTTTCCACATTTGTGAAATGTTAATGAGCTGGAACGTGATTTCGTCAGGAGAGAAATGAAGAGAGAAGTAGAGGAGTTTGGGTTTTTTTTTCGGTTCCTCATGTGAATCAGAAACTGCAGAGACTCCAGCTAGGAGAAACTGTTTTAATATTTCCATTAGCCCTTGCACTTAAATGTATATATAATGTTTTGATCAATCATTACATGGTACAGCCAGCCACAGAGTACAGCCAGATCACTTTCACTCCACGGCAGCAGTGGTTTCAGCTAAGGTCAGCTACAACACAGAGACCATTTTGTTTAGAGTTCCCTCCTGCTTTTCCCCTCTTGTGCAGGTTTACTGAGACTGAGTGAAAGTTGTTATTGTGTAAGTCTATAATCATTTATTACACTGACAGAGGTTTAGTTTTTAACATGAAGACCCATAAATCATCAGCAGTTTACTCAGACGACTGAGGGTTTTTTTTAATTTTTTTTTATCTTCAGTTACATACAGAACCATGGTTTCCTTAGCTTGTCTCTTTTCCATCTTTTATTATACATTTATTAGTGACCACCTGACAAATCTTAAATAAAGTGTAAAATAATCCAAGTGATTTGGGTTACAGATTCTTTATACTGATCTCCTGATTAGTTTTACAAAATGAATTCTTCGACACATTCCCTCAGCCAATAGTTAGATTCATGCTTTATTCACTTAGTACTGCACTTCCTCGAAGCAATCAGTGCTGTTATGTTAATACCATTTGCGGATGTAGTTTGCCAAGTTGACATGAAGATGATGACTTTGAGGTCAGTCATTATTAATTTAGTCACCATTAATAATTCAGCCTAATGTCCATATTCAAACCCTACATGAAGTTGATATTGTTGAGCATTATAAATACTTTGAACTCTGTCTGGATACTAAGACTTGGTTTGAGACCAATGTGGAGTAATACTAAGGGCAACTGAAGGTATATACTGGGCTCTCTGCATAGCTGACCGTTTCCTCAGTCAGCTATTCTTTTTGTGACCTGTCACGTCATAAGTTTCCTCACAGATTTAGACATTTCTGTATCATACCTTCTTGTTCCTGTTTCTCACATGTATAGGGTACATGTTATTCATCAATGCCATTTGCACTACTGTTTGCTAATATTCTCTTTTGCACAAGTGGCACCTGTTACTCACACTGGGTTCAAATACTTTCCTGTCTAAATATGTAATGAGTTTTTTTATTACTTCACTGGAATATTTTATAAGTGAGTGAGTGAGTACTGTTTTCATAAACCTGGCATAAAATCTAAAGAAATTAGTATTTGGTCGATTATTTCTGTTTTGTTACAATGCTTCCTGGCAATAAATCTTATTTTGTTAAAAAGCCTATTTATTTCCCCTCAAATAGCACCACATTTGTGAGGAAATGCATTTATGGGTTGAGCAGCAGAGTTGAGTATGTTGGTTCCATCCATGAAAAACTTCAAATCTTCTTTCAGTGCTTTGAAAATGATAAGAGTTTCTGTTTTGTCAGAATTTGAGTGTAAACAATTTGCATTCAACCAAGACTAGCTGGCAGCCAAACAGATATTCAGCTCATTGTCAGAAAGCTGAATGTCATCTGCATAAAAATAGTCAAAGAAGTTTCTTTAAAAAAGCAACTGAAAGTTAAAGCGATACTATGTAAGTTAAAGAGTATGGGTCCCAAAATTGTTCCCTGTGGAACTCCACAGGACTAGACAGCCTTTTCTGACAAGAAATACTACTACTACTACTACTACTACTACTACGAACAATAATAATAATACTTTTGTACTTGCTTAAGGAAGCTGAAAATGGTAAAATAGAAGATCTTCATGACTTAACAAGCTACCTTAACAGCTACGTGAAACTTGTAAGCAAATGTGAACACTATTTTTTTTTTTTTAAATCAGGCATGTAAATGTGTATTTCACATGGTCCTGGGTTGTTTTTTTTTAGATAATAAACTTTTGGTTTCTCTTTAAATATTATTGATAATTTCTTTTATGCTTTTAATCTATTCATGTTCTTGGTATAAAATGTCCCTGTCTTTCCCTCCCTCTGTCTCGTTTATGTGTGCATGTCTCAGTGTTACTATTTTGTCTTCTGGATAGTTTCTGTTTCTGGTTAATTTCAATTCAATTCAATTCAATTTTTTTTATTTCTATAGCTCCAAATCAGAACAACAGTTGCCTCAAGGTGCTTTATATTTTAAGGCTACCCTACAATAATACAAGGAAAACAGAGAAAAACCCTACAATCATATGACCCCCTATGAGCAAGCATTTTGGCGACAGTGGGAAGGAAAAACTCTCTTTTAACAGGAAGAACCTCTAGAAGAAGCAGGCTCAGGGATCTGCTGCGACCTGTTGGGGTGAGGGAAGCAGACAGGACAAAGACACGCTGTGGAAAAGACCCGGAGATTAATAATAACTAATTGATTGTTGGTTTCCTTATGTGTTGTTTTTGTTTACACCTGTCTTTGTCTTTGTCTTTCACACCCACTTTCTTCTCATCTACTATTAATTATTTCCATCTGTGTCCTCTCCCCTTCTCTTTGTCAAATCTTCTACTCTCCTGAGAGGTACGATGAAATAAGTTCTGCATAAGTCTAACGATGCTTAAAACCCCAGTCAGAGATAATGAATATCATGATAGTGGTTCTCACCTGTCTTTGTTAACTCAGGCGTTCTGCTTCAGGCTCTGTGCTCTCATGAAAGGGGGTGTTGAACATGCCATTTGACTCTTCTTAAACAGGAAATGGATCAATTGCGCAATGGTTACTTAAGTCAGAAACATCATTAGATGACCAGGTGATAAAGATCTATAGAGAGCATAAAGAAAAACATTACAGTATAATTTATTACTTTTGCTGCCAAGAAGACAAGAGCAGTTCTCCAGAAAATCATTAATGTTGTGAATTCATGATCATCACAAGCACAGCAAGCAAAAAAACACATAGATAAATAGCACATAGATAAATATTATCTCACATTACATTTATTTTATGGTTTCGGGCGCTCTATGTGCTGCTTCACAGAGAGCTGAAACTTTTTGATACATTTAAACATTAAAAATTACTCCGTGTGTTCATGTCTGACACTCGCGTAGCCTAATAAGGAAGATGTGGACATCAGTTTGTCACCAGATCAAAGTGGAATTAATCTTAATGATTAACCGATTAACTGCTTAACGCAATATAGTAGCTACAATTCCAATAATGTAAATACAGGGTGTTTGGCAGAAGAAGGGAGCCAAACAAAAACTTTTATATATTTTCTGGACCATTTGAGTACATGTTAATTCCTGTGACAATGTGCGCACAGTTTATGCTGCTGTAACTTTACGGCATTCATTTGATGGTTTTGGCTTAACAGTTTTCATTCATAAGACCTGTTCCTCCAGCAGGTTTCCATCTATTTAGCACTTAAAACATCCTGTAAATAAAACTGGTGAAAATGTGTCACTTCCAGATTATTTTAAAGCAAAATTCTGAACATAACTTGATGGAATATACCACTTCAGATAAATTCATGTTTATTTTGGGCTCCTGTTGTGTAATCTGTGTTTTATTTATTTATTTTTTCATATGAAACGTATGCGAAAGTTCAATAAAGAAGCTGTGCAATCTTCTGCCTGCTTTCCTGGCTGCTTTTCTGTTCTTTACATCACTACCATTTTCCCACGCTGTCAATCTCAATACTGTCATCGTTACTCTGGTCCAGTAATCTTCCTGCCCGCTATCTTTGAGCCAAAAAGCCTGCACTTTGTGTGCTTTCAATCTGTGCTCGCTGACATTCTGACAAACTCTCTTCAATCGCTTATTTGTGAAACATACCGCCTCCCAAACTCAACCTCGCAGACACCTCAGTTAAAGATCCATCCAAGCCTCAGTCTTCACCTTCACCACCACCACCTTTTAGACTCCGGTGTTTCCTTTTTAAATCTTAACACTGCTGGGATTCCACTCTGCCATGACATCGGAGTCAAATACATGGATTTCTGTATCTCAATAAGTAATGTTCAATTCTTCCAGGTAATTTATCTGTATTAAGATATAATCTATATACATATAGTTCTCTGGTTTTTATCATCCAATGCAGGCTTGCTTTTTTTGTTATACTTGTTTCCTGTGTTCTACATTTGGGTGCTCTCTCCTAAACTACACTACCATTAGGATGCTTCTTTCAAATTATGGATGTCAGATCTATCCAAAACCTAATCTATTGTTTTCTCATTTTTTTAATATACATTTTTTTAAGCTTACTATATTTTGATATTGGCTGAGCTCTGGAGGAAAATCATCCAGTATAGAGCTTTTACACAGCAACAGACTTGTAACTTGTATGCAAACAGAAGCGATGCTGACCCCCATAAAAAAAAACAGAACCTTCATTATTACAGTCAGCACAACCTGATATCGATAAGAAGAATACTGAATTAAATATAAAACGAGTGACTAAACTATTACCTTCCTGTGTCATGACTGAATTTAATCATTGAAAAAATATATGGATTCTTAGCCACGGCCGAACTCCCCTTCACCTCATCTCAATCACTGCGGTGTGACTTATCCTATTTGGAGACTGAAGCATTTCAGTAAGCCTTTCTGGTCATGCCTTGACTTCTCTACCCTTTCACTCATACCCAGGAAACCCTCAGTAATTATGAATGCAGAGATAAGCAGATAATCCAGACTCCCATGTGCAGCCTGCTGTCCGTCTCAGAGGAGCCTGACCTCAGTCCTCAGCTCCAGTTTAGCCCTCACACTGACAGTATTCGCTTCTCCAGGACCTGTGATGTTTGCCTTTGCACACAGATACAATTTCTGTTTGTTTAGACAAGTTACCTGATGTCAAAACCTAAACACTGCAAGGTTGCTGCATAGCTTGAATCATCGTGATGCTCAGATGCACAGAAGCATTGCAATTTCAATCTAACCATAGGTTACAGATTTCCCCTTTGTATTTTCACCTTTGAGATTTCAAGACTGTTAAAATAATCTTGTTCCACATTGTCTGCCAATATAATACATTTATTCTGCATTTGGCTTGTTTAGGTCCTTTGATGAAGAAATATAATTATAACAGCAGAATATTTTAGACTAACACTTGATCTCATGTGACCGATGAACGTTTGTCTGCACAGCATCCGTTTGTAATGCTGGACCAGATGGCAGGCTGCTGCTTCATTGTACTGATGCACGGTAAGTTTTTCTTTAGCCAAAAACTGAGTTGAGAAAACAGTTACTCCTCTAATGTGCAGTTTTATTCTCACAGTGCTTTGGCAGTTTGTCATCCTCCCAATCAGCTACTCTGCCTTGCGTCTGCTTAGCATTTAAACTCTGACTGGTCGGTGTGCTCATTGTCCCACCACTAATCACTCACAGCAGTTGAAACTAGCTCTGTAACGATGCACAATTATTCCTGAATTAGTTTTTATGGGTCACTGTTACCAGTGGTCTAACTTCATTAATTACTCTTGTAAAAAAAAAAAAAAAGTGCACTTTTAAACAAATATTTCTTTCTCTTAATTTTCTTCTACTGCAGGAAAAATGGGCATAATATAATTACTTATGAGTTTAGGGCATAGTGTATTTCTTTTGCTGTTAATCACGGGCTCACGAGCATTATAAGAATTAAATTTACATTCCATTTATGCGCTCCAGCATGACAGAGAGCCGAGCTGGGACGAGCTGGGCCAGACCCCAGCAAAGATAAAGTGAGGATGAAAATGTCAACAACATGGCTGCAGCTCTTAGCCTGGATGATGAAGCGATGCACTCGCAATCGGTGGAGGGTTGCAATGAGGAGAGCGGGGATTTAATGGAGGCAGTAAAAGAAAGCAGGTGAGTTCTGAGTCCTGGTAATGAATCAGTGGAAGGGAGAGGGAGAGAGAGATGAAGAGAAGAGCAGCATTTTAACCTGAAGTACTCAGAACTTTTAGTTTCAGGTGATGAGAGACATGAAAGCACCCCAAGTTCTGCAGAGACGAACTGATCCTCAGATTGTAGCACTCGTGAGAAGATGCAGAACTAAAAAAATCTGAGACTTCATAAGTAAGAGTTAGACACACAGTAAAACATACAGTTTGCACATGGCTTTAGTTCACAGTTATTTATGACGCTTTAAAAATATCAAATAACAATTAAAAATGTCTCTTTCAATTTTTGAGATGTCAAGGTTACACTTCACCCAACTATATTGGATATGCAGTCTAGTACAATCTAATACAAAAAGCCAGAGTTTGTATATTTGTACAAAACGTACCTGCTTAAACTGTTTTCCAGCCGTGTGTCCACACAGGAAGTAATTTGCTCTTTGCGCATCATTTTGTTGCTGATCTTTGGTTCCCAGCGTTGGAGTCATTACTCAATGAAAGAAATGTACGACTACTTTAGAAACATGTACAGGTAGATGTAGAGGCTGTACATGTATGCCTCTACATTAGTATCCCTTGTATCCAAAGAAACTGGATTCATTAAAGTCTAGACTACAATTTCTTCCTCAGTATTAATTGTATGCAATCGGTATGGCAATATGTTTACAGTTTATTGCTTTGTTTTACTTTTATGTATATTCACCCAGCTTGATTGATTTAAATTCCAGCTGTGAAACATTGCTCAGATCTTTTGAACAAATATATATATAAACAGCATTTAAAACACAGGAAATCCACACTACCAACTTTACATGATATAAAAATAAATCCAGCTAAAGTACTGAAGAATCTGCCCACACATGAATTTATAATTGTATTACTTGTAGCCCATAATCATAAAACGTAATGATGCACTACTAAACTCTCTCAGGACCGAGGCTGAAAGTTACTGCAGTGTGATTTTCTTTCCCATGACTGTTGAAGCCAGCTGCCTGGACTTATACAATGCAAGTGCTATATAATTATGTCTACACAGCCTTTCAGCACATCAATAAATGTCTGAAAATTAAAAATCAATGGAAACCTATACCTTAATAGAATTGTATTGTAGCTTTTGCTGAGTTTGAAGTTAAGTTTAATCTCTTTCTATAATCACCTGTGTTATTTATTGAGATCTATATTTGCATTTGTATTTGTCTGTATTGCAGCAGCATCCTTGGCAAATGTCTTTGGAACCTTTTTGGCATTTGTACAGCTGTTACAGCTTCCAAATAAAGTCGTAACTATTCTTTAATGTTTTAATAAATGCATTTAACCTGATGGATTTGAACATTTATCCATTAACTTTTAATTCTTAACAACTGCCCTCACAGAAAAGAAAGTCTAAAAGATTAGTTTTGAATGGATGCAAAGTCAAATTAAACATATCTGTTCAGTTTCTTGTTCATGCAAGTATCTGATCAGCCAGTCACATAGCAGAATGTCAGTGCATTTAAGCGTGTTGACATGGTAAAGATGACCTGGTGAAGTTTAAGATATGGCAGTTGGTGCCAATGGGTTGGTCTGAGTATTTCAGAAACTGCTCATCTGCTCAGATTTTCTTATCTTTAGGATTTACAGAGAATGATCTGAAGAAGACAAAATATCCAGAGAACAGCTGTTCTCTAGGTCAATATTCTCTGTATTGTCAGAGATCAGAGGAGAATTGTTAGACTGCTTTGACCTGATAGGAAGGTAACAGAAACTCAAATAACTGATTGTTACAACCAAAATATGCAGAAGAGCATCTCTGAGCACACAAATTACTTCCAGCCTTAAAGCAGTTGAACTGCAGCAGCAGAAGACCACACGGGTTGCGACCCCTGTCAGCTAAGAACAGAAAACCAAGGATATAAGTCGCCCAAACTCACCAATATTGGACAACAGAAGATTAGGAAAATGTTGCCCGGTCTGATGAGACTTCATTCTTGCTGTCACATTCGGATGGTAGGGTAATTTGATGTGAAGAACATAAAAACATGAATCCATCCAGCCTTGTATCAATGACTCAGGCTACTGGTGGTGGTGTAATGGTGTGGGGGATATTTTCTTGGCACACTGAGGGCCTTTTAGTACCAGCTGAGCATCATTCAAATGCCTGAGCCTACACTAGTATTGTTGCTGACCATGTCCATCCCTTTATAACCACAGTGTATTCATCTTCTGATGGCTGCTGCCAGCTGGATACAACATCATATCACAAAGCTCAAGTTTCTTGAATGTGACATTGAGTTCACTGTGCCCAAATGGCTTCCATAATCACTAGATCTCAATCCAATAAAGCCCCCTTTAGGAGGTGGTGTAACAAATCTGCAGGAACTGTGTGATGCTATCATGTCAACATGGACCAACACCCCGAGGAATGTTTCCAGAACCTTTTTCAATCTATACCATGAAGAATTAAGGTAGTAATAGCAAGGCGTAGCTAATGAAGTGGCTGACAAGCGTAAGTTTATTCTATGGCTGGATAAATGTTGCACAATGGAAAAAAACAACCTACAAAAGTTCATTTACCTGACAATTTAGTAGTATCAGTATCTTTGTGTTGTCAATTTGACATTAAAATGGAAATCGATTGTGCCGTGCTGTGAGACCCAAAGCACTTACCAAACACGGAAGGCATTATTCAGCGAGCAGTTGGCTGCTGCATTGCCAAGCAGAATTGCGCCCAAGTGAATGCTCTGATTAGGCAGAAGATGACCCTGTGGATAATTGATATATTTATTGTAAAAAGATTAACGCAACAATTAATTGTCTTGCAAAGTAGAAAGTTCATCTTAATACTGGTGAGAAATTGTGTATCTTTTAAATGTAGCTGTTTACTTTTGTGCACTTTAAACATATTTGTAATTTTTTTTTTTTTTAAATAGATTTAATCTTTTAGCCTAAGGTAATGAAAACTGCAATGTAATTTAAAATAAAGCATGGCCTTCGTGGACTCCTTTTCTGGTCTGATGATCCATAAAATTATTTAGCGGGATCTTGCCCGCGTGATTAATCAGGGAAGGCTCTTCATTTTCTAAAGATAGAGCCTGAAATTCAAAGCAACCACCCCGCATCTTCTTGGTTAATCTGATCAATTTATCTAAGTTTCCAATGAAATTCTTACTGCCAGATTTGAGCAAAGTGTAACTGAAATGAACAAGAATTAACTTTTTACCCATGTCAGGCATTCAATCGCAAAGACAGTTAAAGATGTTGCTGGAATTGTGCGGCTCGCTTCACGTCATCCTCACAGCATTAATAGTGTCTTACATAACATGTTTGCAGAAATCTATACAAAGATACAAACACAAATCTGTGATAGCTGCAGAGAAGGCGCATCATTGTTTATGTTGGCGTGCAGATGTGGACATTACCAGAGTTGTCAGTTCAATTTAAATAAGTGCCCAAGGAGCTGAAGAACAATCTCTGTGTGTAATGGACAGCGACAGTGTATTTACCTGAATATGTAAACAGAGAAAGCAGTCTTGGCCGAAGCAATTGTCTTCTTTAATAACACACAGGGTGCAAAATGTAGCCACCACACAGAGAGTGAAATAACAGCCTTATGCACAATCATTAAGAGACGATAAGTCTGATTTAGATTGTTCCCAGGCACCAGAGAGAATGTTCTTATTGATCGATTGCACAATAAAGTGCAACCAAAAGAAGATTTATGTGATGTTTTCTTCATTTCTGCATGCAAATGTGGTAAAATAAAGAGCTCAACAGTGCTTATGAGCGGAATGGTGAGCAATCAGTAAACTCCTGTCAAAATGTTATCTGTTACTTGGGGTGTTTATTGATTTTAGTCCAGTGCAGCTCTTCTTTTTACCTTTGTGAAGCCACAAAGTGACAAAGTTTTTATTTTAGTAGAGTATGTTGCTCATTATATATTGAAACTTCTCTTTCCTTGGTGTGTGAGGACTTTTTTTTTCTGTAAAAACATCAGCTAGATACAGAGATTCATTGATAAATCACTATCAAAATGCAGGGACAAACATAAACACGGCATATACTGGAATAAGGCAAGAACTAACACTGAAATAGAGCAACAAAGAAAGGGGCAGGACTATTTATACACAGGAACCTTAAAGGGGATTGGCCACAGAAAGGTAACAAGAAACAGGTGAAGACTATCAAGACAAATAGTGAGAGGAGGAACTGAAACTCAACACAAGACACAACAGAAGACCAAACAGGAAATGGACAACAACCATAAGTGAAACAAGGAGAAATTGAAACGTGAATGAAGTAATACTGGACACATTGGGGATGACGTCTATGAGTACAATAAATAAACCAAAACACGAAGAAAACACAAAGAACTAAGCTTATTTCTCTTGAATGACATAAAGTATATCGGGAACCAGAGATTCTGGAACAAAGCAAGAAACCAAAGTCACAACAGAATAAAAAGGAAATAAAAACATTGATCCAAAACTTCAAATGCTAAAGATGAAAACCTAAACAGAATATCAGACTTGAATATATTAACTGATAGCTCTAAACAGAAAACTAGGATCAAACATGTCATGAGAAATTAGTTTAGCATAACTTTCCAGCAACCGTTTCAGAAAACACGACAAAGGGTACATTGCCCTTAAAATTGTCTGTCAAGAATTTGTGGGCTGTCACTGAAAAGCAAGTTTGATTCATGGAGGTCCAGGACACCGTCTGCAGGTGTCCTGCACCACCTCTTTGAGTTCATCCTTCAAAGGGTCAGAGCAGTTTCGGTGAAACAAGGCAGACTATGCAATATTAATGCAGCTACTTAATGCTGTGGCTAGATTTTATAAATGCATGTACTATCCTATTGGACTTTTTACCTTTTAATAAAACAGGAAAAGCCCATATATAATTTAATAAAGGCATAATGCTACAGTAGAATCCTTGCTTATACTTATATAAACAATGATGCAGACATCATTGGCAAATTGAGGAAAGTCCCTCTGAAACAGCAGTGGTGCCTGATTTAAATCCCATCATGTAGCTCTTAGTACAGCATGCCCACTAATGGAGCTTTGGCTGGATGCCTTGATCAATCACAAGACCGCAATGCTGAAGAAGTCCTGATTTCGACAAATCGGAACCCATCCTCCAGTTTACGTCCTGCTGACACTCCAGCACTCGGGACGCAGAAGGACTGCTTAATCATGGTTGCAGGGGGGTGGGGGTGGTGCAGGGCAGGTGTAGGTGAGATTGACAGGACAGGGAATCATGCAATGCATGCATCACTGACATAAATCTGAACATCCTGGCTACTATATCACCTCCCCTGTGAGAGGAGAAGGCTGAATGTTGATGACTTTATGATGGATGACTGATTCAGGAGCCATCGGATCCGATGATGGATCACAGCCAGACTGAGCAGGTAGTTGGCCAAGCTAAAAGTGTCAGCTCAGGGGTTTGAGGGAAACGTCACCATGCAGAAGGAAAACATGCTGATGCAGTTTGTGCATATCAACTGTGAGTTCAGTGGAGCATCAGGTTTTCTTGGATGATTTATTTTTTCTTATTTCTCATTTGACCAACATCTTTAAAATAGAATAGGATGTAAACGCCCCTGGGAGCAGAGTTTCAATCGCCATACATTAAATTTTGACAACACATAAAACACCTGAACTCTGCCCAACCAGCATTTCAATTTTCAGGCTTGCAGAGTTTTATTAGCAATTTAACAGTAGCTTCAAGGAGAATGTTTTTATGGCATGACAGTGGTGATCCATCAGTAATCATCAGTGGGAGGAAGATTAAGAGGACAAGAAAGCCTAATTCTATCAATGTATTTCATAAACAAATATAAATCACCCCTCCAGTTACAATTTCATAAGGAAACAGTTCCTTTTTTGTGTCACATATAAAGTCACATCAGAGTTTTTGGGATTTCCTTATTAGAAAGATTCTCTACCTTAAGCAGCTCAAAGCACTATAACAAAATATACTGCAAGGTCACTATACTTTATGGGATTATTGGTATTTTTTTACTCATTTCAAGAGAAGTAATGCTGTTTTATTGCAGCATGAGGGATAATTTTCGTCCTTAAAGGCAGTCATTGTTAAAGCCTGGACTTTGTGGGGATGGGCCAAAACCTCTTGTTCTCTCATGGGGGAGACTGGCAGGAGTCGGGAAATGAGGACTGAATCAAGAGCACTTACACTGAGCGAGTGAATTTGGCAGGACTACAGCCACCACTTCACTCACAGATCATTTCAAATTTCAGCAAGGTGGCCTCCCAAGCTGATTTTTTTTGCAGAGTCAGGCTGAAGAAAGACTCAGTAATAAACAAGAAATGGCTTTATTGAAGAGGACGGGGCAAAAAGGCAGCGCCTTCTTCGTATTATTGCAGAAATTTATAGCAAATCACTCCTTTTTAAATGTGTCCCACTATTCAGGCTAGATTAAATTCCCATTCCCCTATCCTTCATTGTAAGATTTGCATAGCTTCACCTTTTATTGCCACTCTCTACCTCAGCGATGTCATATTTAATGGATTATTCTGACATTTTTATAAAACAGCCCTATTTCCTTTTTTATCCCAAAGAGGTAGGTCAGGAAATTGATGCCACTTTAATAGTGATGGGGTAGTTAAGCTTAGCACATAGATAAAGAAGGACATAACAAGGTGTGATGTCACTGACTGGTTTATAGAGACAGTATAAAAGATACATTTAGCTTCTAGACCTTAAAAGTGAAAGTGATGTATAAGAATTAAAAGTCTGCTCACCTAATCTATGACCTTAGTAACTAATGTCATAAGTAGTTTATGTTTTAGTTGCTGGCAGTGTTGGGAAGGTTACTTTTAAAATGTATTCCACTACAGATTACAGAATACATGCCTCAAAATGTAGTTTGTAACCTATTCCATTAAGTTACTCAATGTGAGTACGGCAGTAATAGTCTGCACATTTATGAACTAACCTCAGCTAACGCCAGCTAACAGTGTTAGCTCGGTAGCGAGTAGTTTTCAGTAATAGTAATCAATCACACAGCAATAGTACATCGAAGATACTGAAGTGGCACATAACCCAGGTCGCTACCACAACTAAAACAAGGTAGTTGCAGTAGGCTAACATTAGTTTTTTAAAAAAGAACTTACTTCCAGATGTTTCTTTGGGTTGGAGTCTTTTGACGCTGAGAGCAGCTTGGCTGCTGGCAAACTGAATTTGCATTGAACGCTCAGATTTTGCACGTTCCTTTCTTCTTTAAATATAAAGTGGTGTGAGATTTTCCAAGTAAGCAATGCATTCCTGCCCATGCACTGCTGGCTCTGTTGTGCTGGCTCCAGGTCCATTGTGTAACTGACGCCACCAACATTAACAGGACACTTACATTAGAGCCTCTTATTGCGTGTTTTGCTTGGGTTTCCGGCAATGCATGGAATTACCAAAATTAGAGAGGGGATAACTTAATATAGGAAACAGGAAAAGACCGCCATGTAATCAATTTATTTCAACAAAGTAACTGTATTCTAATTATCACCTTTTTAAACGGTAACTGTAACAGAATACAATTACTCATACTTTGTCTTTTAAATACGTAATGCCGGTACATGTATTCCGTTACTCCCCAACACTAGTTGTTGGTCTAAAACCTTATGGTCCCTTTTAGAAAAAGGATAAAGGAGTATGTCTACAGTGCCCTAAAACTGGTTTTAAAATCCTGTTTTAATCCTCTGAGGCCCAAGTCATCACTAGCATTATTATTAACCCTAAGCAAGGATGTAATTTTTGCTTTTATTAAACTGTTCCATCAAGACTTGGCAGTCAGGGAACAAAGAAAATTACCATTTTCCCTCACACACATCAAAAAATATTTAAAATTTTTCCAAAAAAATTCTGATTTGGCCTTCTCCAGAATAGAGGGTCAGGGTGTAGACTGTCATGCTACACTTACAGTAAGTACCTGTGCTCCTCTACATATCTGAGGGAGCTACTGTTTACTCCATTTGTTTTATCAAATGTAATCAGATTTATCTTTGAGTGGTTTGGTCTTATCTGCAATGTCTAGTTAGATGCTAGAAATGCTTTTTTTTTTTTAGATTTGATTTGAATTTGTAATACTTTACTTGAATCCCTTGTTAAAATAGTATTAATTAAGAATTAATAAACAGTTTATAACACAATTTTGTTGTCTGTGAATATTATCTCTGAGGTCTAACTCATCACAGATAAAATCCAACTATAAAGCTCGATAACAATTTAATAAAAGCAAAATTATTTTCTTACTTACTTATGGCATAGATTTTTGTTAGTTTTTTTGTTTGCGGCGTTACGATAGCTCTGCCCATCTTTTGTATACAGTCTATGGTTTGCAGTGGTTTATGCTGGATTTAAAAATTGGCAGTTTAAAGCTGACCTGAACTTGGGGTAAAGTAAGCTGCTTTAGCTTGACTGGGGTGACAGAGCACATATCATCATAAAATACAAACTTGTCAAATATTGCATGACAGAGTCCTGTTGGGTCTTTGTATGTATTTAATAACAACACAAGCTGCTAAAGTCTTAGACAGAGGGACTTCAGGGGAGAGCAGCCAGCTTACAATCAGCATTGTGGCTATTCTCTAGAGAGAAGGTGGAGCTTTCTGACTGGGAATCAATTGGAGTATGGGATTTTATTGATTTTTTTTATTTTGCTTAGCATAATGAGAGAAATTATAATGAAATATCTAGCCTGGCTCTGTCACAAGGTTAAGAATAACTCCATCAGAACCTCGAGAACTCACTATTTATAGAGTGTATCAGTACGCTTGTGAAAGTCTAGAAGGTTTAATGTTGTTAGTATACTCTCAGAGCACCAAGCTTCACCATTTCCTTCTCTTTATTTATGGCTGGTGTTTCTAATCTTCTCATCTAACATCTCACAAGAAAGTAAATTCACATATTTACAAATACAGAGCTATTTGTTAAAGCTGTTAAAGCATGAAATTTAAGGAGTAAAATTAAAAAATATGAAAATATGAAGGGCCTCGAGCAACAGAAGCAACAACACACGATCCTGTTTGAAGGTACAATCTATCTTTTTGATTAATCAGTCACAGACACCTCATAGTTCTAATGCACCAGATCTCAGTTGCACTGGAGACGAATGGAGTCCAGTCAAAGGCCATTTACATAACCGAGTGAGTAACGCTGCTGACTCGTGCTAAAATACAGACAGATGGGTTTAATTCCATTAAGTGAGCTACTGTGTGAGGGTAGAGTAGCAGCTGATCTACAGCACAGCACGAGGCTCTAGACTGTAAAATGAAGCCGAGCGTTAGGTGGAGATGACACGCGTGCAGACAATCAAAGTGAGAGACGACACGGGGCAGGAGGTCAGCTAAGCAGATTACATCTCTCAAGGCCACTGACCAAATTTCCGCTGAGTGGTTTGTCAGTTATATGGTCAATACAGTCATTACATGAAGTGATTTCGTTTCAGCATCAAGGGCAGCTGGATGTAAGCAATGCTGAAGAGATTATGTGTAGTACACACATCATGGGTTCAAAGGGAGCTGGAGGTACATGCTCCATCATCATGAACAAGCTGAGCAAAGATTTATAAATGCTTCAAATTACTTAATGGAGTTTTCGGGGTGTTTTCAAGCAAAATACAATAAATCTATGTACTCTACAGCTTTCTGCTTAATAACATACACTTCCAACTTAACTTTTTTTGGTCCATTTTCTGATGAGATGCTCTGTTTACCAAATTTGTAAGTTGTAACTAATGACTTTAGTCATAAATAATTTAAGCAACTTGAACTTTTCTATTTCCTTGGCTAACATCAGTAACATGAAATTAGTATGCTTATGAATTTTTAGTAGAGCAAACCTCTTTGGAAAGACGGTTTCCTTTTTTACTTTCCTATAGGCCTCTATTATTATCATGAACAAAAGAAAACATGTCTCTTTGAAAACATATTTATGCAGTTAGCGGCAACGATGCAATTAGCGGCAACTAAAACCTGGGTAAAAACCCAGGTTGGCTGTGTTAGGTCAGGGCTATGACACAGGTGGTCAGGTAACCAGCTCAGCACCAAATATGCTGTCCTTTTCAGCACACCAGGGGTGGGGGACCTCCAGGCCTCGAGGCCCGGTGTCCTGCAGGTTTTAGATGGGTCCTTGATCCAACACAGCTGATTTAAATGGCTAAATTACTTCCTCAACATGTCTTGAAGTTCTCCGGAGGCCTGTTAATGAACTAATCATTTGATTCAGGGCGATATCTAAAACCTGCAGGACACCAGCCCTTAAGGCCTAGAGTTCCCCATCAAAAAACTAAAACCGCAGTCCTTTCTGACCTTGTTCTGCAAAAATAACTAGAAAATTACTTGAAGATTAGATTGGTAGTGGGGAGGGGCTAATGCTAGGAGCCGGGGCAGCCGACACATTCTGCAACTATTTCCTTCCAACTGAAATAACCACAATTTACTGTCTCTGTGAACCTATCTGTGCAATAGTCTCCAGCTCCCAGATAACCCTGAATGGAATAAGCAGAAGAAACCTGACGGATGCATGTGTTATTGAAACCTCCGACAGTCCAAAGCCACACACAAGAGATAAATTTGATTGTGGCTTGGAAAGTTTTGAAGCATACTGTAATTTTATAAAGTGTGTTAACACTAACCACAGGCTTGGCTGTTTAGGTAAAACATAATCCTGATAATCAGAATCGGTTTTCTTCAACTATCCATTGAAACTGAATGCCTAATTTTGTTAGGGAGCAGGTTTTAAATGTGTCGCCAAAGTTTTGCACATACAGATTTTTTTTTTCTTTTTACCCTTTTGCCTTCATTTAAAAGGAGCAGCAGAGAACAGCAATGAGAAGAGAGGAACAATGGACATCATGTTCCCCGTTCTAAAAATGCACCAAGGAAGACACAAACCAGGGAGAGTGAGGTTCATGTCAGGTACCTTAACCCCTCAAAGGCAATCAGGATGCCTTTATTTTTCGTACCTATCTCACTCTCCTCGTTGTTACCCATTTTTGTCAACTAATATATTTAATTTCTTAACATTATTTGCATTATTTTTACTTTACATATTCGCTGGCCACTATTAGATTGGGCCCACTTTATAGCATAGATCCAATAAAGTGCTGCAAACATTCCTCAGAAACTTTGGTCCATATTACCATGACAGCGTCACACAGTTGCTGTAGCCACACATCCCTAATGCAAATCTCCCATTCCACCACATCCCAAACAGGTTAGTCTGTTGGACTGAGATCTGGTGACTGTCATTTGAGTACTATCATGTCTAAAAAAAAAAAAACAGTTTGAGTTTATATAAAGCTCTGTTAAAAATAAGGAGCTCAATGTACAACAGGAAAATGTCCTCCACACCATTATATCACCACCATTAGTAGCCTAAACTTTTGATACAAGGCATGATGGATGCAAACGTTCATTTTTTTTAATGCCAGATTTTGACCCTACCATCTAAATGTGAGAGCAGAAACTCTGACTCATCAGACCAGGCAACATTTTTCCAATAATCATTAGGGAAATCGTCACATTTTGGTGAACTTGTGTGAATCATCACCTCAGTTTCCTGTTCTTAGTTGAGAGGAGGGGCTGCAGGTGTGGTCTTCTGCTGCTGTAGTCCATTTGTTTCACAGTTCAATGCTTTTTAAGTGGCTGATTAAATATTTGTCATAATGAGCATTGTTATCACAGACAGCAAACAAGATCTGGTGTCTTTTAATGATGAAAAATCATATCATGAATATTGAATTGCCTTTTAAGGAACCATTATTTGACATACTACCTGCTGCATGGTGCGTCAGCTATGAGGAGTTTCTTTTTCAGCAAACTATACACTTTGGCCTTGGTTTCCTTCCATATACCTACCACAAGAATTAAACAGACCTGCAGCCACACAGGTCACACCCAGAAAATATTTTCTGGCTAACTGGCTGAACATTAATAATCTTTCTGCTTTGCAAAAGATTCAACCTTGGCCCTGCTGGAAGAGAGCCACCGATTCCCGCATTCATCTTCCAGACATTTAGTGACATTGATTTAGCATTTAGCCTTTGTCTCCACTGTGCCACTCCAGTCTGAATTGTAATATCTTCATCTTCTACTCCCCAACCTATTTTATTGCATCCATATAACTGGGTTTCTAATGGGGCCTTATTAGCAGGCCCTGTGCTCAGGGAAGACATTTGATCCTCGCTGTAAACCCAGTAATACTCTGTCACTTGCACGGCAAAACGAATCCTCAGGACAGTGAGTACACCACACTGTCAGCTGCATTTCATTGCATATACACACACATATAGCCACACTTTTACAACTGATAATGAGATATTTCCCAAGTCGTGCACTTTAACAAGGATAATGATCTTAAGAAGAAACTTTTTGGTATTTTATAAGTAAATAGGTTACTTAGGGTATCCTTCATGCTTCATATTTTGTCTGTCTTTTAGAATCCAAGCTGGTCTCAGAAATTATTCATCTAGAAGAAATTAACTGCTTGCTTTTGATGTCCCATCATCACAGTGCAAAATTTATGCTTATGCCACAGGTGATCCACATGGAGCAGATGATGTGATTAGATTTTAGAACATCTTTCTGCATAAATCTGCATGAGATAAAACTGATTTATTAAAAAATTCTCCCAATTTGTAATGAGAAATCTCTCCTGCGAGGATACACCAGTAATCTGTCACTGCACTGGTCACGCTGTCTGTTTTCATCCAATAAAGCAATTCCATCTGGGATACTGTTGACGTTCTCCAGTGAGCTGTTTCTTTACTTTTGTGTAACCTAAACCCGAATTCCCAAGGTAGATTTCTGCACCATCTTTACACAGATCCTGGTTTTGAATCTGCTCATGTGGATTTGCATGTGGATTTGCCCAACTGTAAACATGCTTTACCAACTTTTTTCTCCCAGTAATCAGCTAATTTAATTGCATGTACACACAGGCAAAGACAATAAAGCAATGAATGTGCCTCTTGCTTCGTTCAACTGTTAGAAAAAGGCCTGGTAGTTACAGACAGCTTTGACTCACTTTCTCACATTAGCTAGTAACCAGCATGATTAATATATCAGGATTAACTTGATATTACAAAGCGGGAATGTGCTTTGTATGTCAAATTCTTTATGAACCTTCTCTTTTTGTTTATTGGATCTAAGTGGAGCTTTTAAAAAACTCTTAGATGATATATTATAACACGAGGATTATCCTTCTCCAAATATACAAAGACTTTTCAGCAACACCTAGGAAGAAGTTATGGGTAACCAAATATAGCAGAAAACCACAGAGGAGCCACCGTGTGCAAATGTCTAATGCCATGTGGGCCTGCATGGCGAGCAGACTGGTTTATTCAACTTCTGTCGCAATGTGAGTTAAAACAGAGACAAAGAAGCGTGAATGAGGCTTGAATTTCACAAGAAGACGTAACAACAACTTGTGACAGTAGCCGACATTCTGCAAAGACTGTGGCGTTTGAATTTTTATTGATTGCTATTAATATTCCTCAAAGCAACAGCAACAGCCTGGACTTTTAGAAAGGACAGGACAGATTTGTACTACTGAGAATCTGCAGCCTCAGAAAAGGTTTTGGTCTTCTGCGTCTTAGCTTTAAACTAGCGCCTGTTATTATTTAGCTAGCTAGTTCTTATCTGTCCAGACACACTACTCAATATAAATTTATTCAATTCAATTTCATTTTTAATTTAATTCAGTTTTATTTATATAGTGCCAAATCACAACAGTTAGTTGCTTCAATAGTCTTTATACTGTAACGTAAAAACACATAGAGGGAAAACAAACAAAAAAACCCGACAACAATCAGATGACCCCTATGAGCAAGCATTGTGGGGACAGTTAACCAGACTCAGGGAGGGGGGTCATCATCTGCCACGACTGGTTAGTGGTTCAGGGGAGGAAGACAGGACATAGTGATGAGTACAATATTTTCCCCCTATTAAATAAACTAAAAAAAAATAAGAAAGCTCTTCTCATTTATAACTTCTAGAGTTAAGAGTGCAAAAAATATGTAAAACCAAGTGTTTCAGGCAGTCTGTAGCCTCAGCTTTTGGCATGTAAGGAAAAGCATAGTAGGTCTACTTTAAATCAAATGTGGATTTTTATATTCTTACCCTTTTCCAAAATCAGATTATGTCTTTAAAGCAGTGTCTGCAGCTAGATTTTTGCAGCAGGAAGAAAGTAAATAAAAACCACTCAGTCACTGATGGGCTGGAGACAGAAACAGAGACACTTTGTCTTCAATAATCTCAGCGCAATATGCCTGGCATCTCATCTCCCGAGGGCATCATTTCCCTTTATGGCTCACACTCCTAAATGGCTGAATTATGTCACCAAAGATCAATGCAAAATTTCACCACACCCTAGCGTCTGAAGACAAGTTGGCTTTCTAGCCCTTAATCTCTAAATTATGGGCCTTTGGAGCCTGTCTGGCATACTAGGAGACCTATGAGCACAGCATTAGAAGTAAATCTCTCTTTCCCCACTAGATGTATAAGGATGTTATGATTTAGGAATATAAAGTGACATAAATCTTGACTTGGTCTACATAGAATTTCAGCCACGTTTATCTTAGGCCAATCAGACAACAGCAATATTTGCATTCTCCTACACGCAACCATGAAGGGAAATTCTTAGGTCACCCTGAACCTCTGCCTCCATCTGCTGGTTAAACAAAAAAAGAATGGAAAAAAAAAAAAAATACATGCACCCCCTCAGAAGAATATATTTCTTTAATACATTTTTCAACTCACCAGTCATATTGCAGCCAACATGATTACTCTTTATATTATCAAAATCATTGAGAGAAAAAAAACAAAAAACAAAAAACGCAGTATCATAAATATATGACAGTCTCATATATATATTTTTTGTACATATTCATTTCAAAGGTCCCTTAGTTTAAAAAGAAGTGTACAACCCACCTAAAAATTTGATAGAAATCTGCTAAATTCAACGCTGTATATTTTCTGTAAGAATTATTTGAAACAGAGAGGCTTCTGTCTTTAGTTTAAAGGGCAGCAACTATAAAGTGAAGATTGCCTTGATCTCATTTTATTGCTAGAAAGATATCCTGATTCATCAAACAACCATTAAAGAAGATCTTAACATATATTCAATTAAATAAGATATAAAAAGGCCCTATTAGCAAAAGCAGAAGCATAGCAAACGTGCATTTTACAAAAACAAAAAACAAAAACTATACTCTGATTAATTCAAAGGTGAAAATGTGGAGTGTGGCTTTCACGCTGATGGGTGTGAAGCTGAATTACAGTCAAAGACAAACAGTTCAGGTCAGAAAACGAGTGAAAAGATCAACAGGAAGACTTTAAAAGCATTCTCTTGTGCTTATTCTGCTCCTCATGGGGGAGCGCGTGTTTTTAAACACCTCCCTCCCTGATTTGTTCACCATCTCCCCTCTATTTACACGTCAATTCATCCCATTAATGTTCATCTTTATACCGGCGTTAGTGCCAGTCTTCATCGTTGTCGTCCTCCCCCTCTGACGAGTCCTCTTGGCCGCTGGCCTCAGCCTGCTCTGACGCGCCGTTCCCATTACCTCCCCGCAGGGCCTCTGCAGCAGACGCAGCCGCCGCTGCTGCTGCCGCCGCCGCTGCCGCCTTCCTGACTCGAGCTTGAGCTGCTGCCTGCTCCTCCTCCTCCTTCTGACGCAGCGCTGCGGCCTTCTTCTCCTGCTCGGCGTGACTCTTCATGTGAGCGCTTCGACTCTTCACTTTATAAAACACTCTGTACGGGAGGAAAACGATGCAGCGTTATGCTCGACAGCAGCTGTTTGGAATAAAGCAGCATTATATGAAAACTGAAGACGGAAAGAAAGTCTTAAAGGAAATTCACGTGTTTAGGAGAAATCGGCTTTGAAATTACATGAATTACGTCAAGTTTTTTTTCACGTACTTGTTCAAGTTTTAACATCTAACAAGACTTCCATGCTTCTGTACTTTGAAATAACAAAACACTCTGAATGTGATGCAGTGAAGAGAAGAAAAACAAGATGTAGTTTAGAAAAACCACACGTTGTTTGTTATATAACCTTGAAATTGTGAATTTATAAAATAAGTGCTTTTTAAATAATCCAGTCAAATCATTCTTCCACTTGTCCAAATTATGATCGCAGGAGTCAGACCAGCTGTCATAGGGCAAGAAGCAGGGTACAGTTCCTAGTTCCTGGTCAGTTCACCAATCTGTTGCAGGGCTAACATATATAGACAGAGTACCCGGAGAACACCCAACTCCACACATAATAAGAATAAGAATAAGAATAAGAATAAGAATAATGATGAAATTAAATGATATTTTTCGTGATTATTGTTACTACAGGAAACTTCTAAACATACTGTGGCCCACATAGAGATCAGCACACTGAAGTGAATCACAAATATCACCATCATTATTTGGACTCTTATAATGGATGAGCAAACATTCATAACACAATGCTAACAGGTTAGGAATGAACGCAAATCTATGTGACGGTTCGTCGTACCTGTTGCATTTCTTGCACGGAAAAATCTGCTCAGGTTCCTGCGAGGGCTTCGGTAGCACCCGGGGCTTCTTTGCAGCAGGCTCGGCCCGAGAGTGATGAGCCTCTTTGTTAACAGTCTCTGGCTCTTTGAGCACCAGCACCGTTCCTGCCTGAAGAGGCAAAAACATAAGATTGGGTTTTAGCACAGTTTGGACTCCAATGGTTCATAAAATTGTGATTTTTTTTAAAAACTATATATATTTTTGTTTACATTATTTTAAACTGATATATTAACTGATAATGATGTATATCAAAGAACAATGAAATGAAATCCTTACATAGTCATGAACCTGTAATGACTGAGCGACCCTCGCCTGCTGTTTTCTTTCATTGAGCTGCTCTAAAGAAATATTCTTCTTGTCATCCTCATCCGCTTCACCTTGAGTCATCTTCGGCTGCTGTGAACTCTGTAACAAATCCCACCAGGGAAATCAGTCAGACTATGACCCAGAATATTAAACATCAAGACAATAAGATCCTTGTTCCTTCATTAAAGGGGACCTCAAATTTCCCCCCCCTTACTTCTTAATATTGACAAAAAAAATAAAATAAAAAGGGCAGATGTCCTTAATAAAGTCACACACAGCTGTTGAGAATTTGGCAGCCTTTGCCTCCACCACCCCCCCGCTCCCTCCCCTCAGTAAGTGTACTCACATTCACTGAAAACCAGTCTTAAAAAAAAAAAAAGTTCAGTTTTATTAGATGACAACTGTTATTCACTATTAAATTATCCTAAATGTATTCAAACAGATAAATGAAACATGGAAGACACACTCAACCGTGCACACAGAAACACACATGCTAAATTGCACATATTACGTATATTTTATGCAGTCATGGTATAAAGTACATCAATCAATTCCAAGGTTTTATGTATAAGGACATAATCTAAAGCACACCTGGTGTACTTAAGTAGTATTAGGTAAATACAACCTCAGGTGAGCAACAATACAACTTATACTATAAAGTGTCATAATTTAACAAAAATGTGGCCAAAATTAAGAAGCAGTGTTTGAAAACCATAATTCAAGAGCTTATTAAACCACTTTTAGAAGCAGTAACGTGAAGTAATTGTTTTCTGTGACTTTATCAGTCGCTCACATCGTGGTGGAGGAATTTTGCCCCACCCTTCTTTACAGTGTTGCTTCAGTTCACTGGAGTTTGCAGGCATTTGTTTATGCACAGCTCTCTAAGTTCCTGCCACAGCATTTCAGTCAGGTTGAGGTATGGATTTTAATTAGACAATTGCAAGACCTATTTATTTATTCCCCCCAGAAATTATGTTGTAGATTTACTGGTGGGTTTGGGGTAGGACAACGCTGTCAGACAAAAGGCCTCACATGGTTGACTCTGGCTGCAAAACCAAGCCCAAATCCTCACCCCTCCACCACCGTGCATGACAGTTGGTATCAGGCGTTTGTGCTATAATTACCATTTGTGCTATAATGTGTGTTTGTACGTGAGGACTTTGAGCAGATGTGGTGCTGTTAATTATGGTCATAAGGCTGTTGTAGAGGCCTTTGTTTCAGTCCACACTGAAGCCATTTACTGCACATCTTCCCCCCTGCTCTCTTACCCAGCTTCCCCGTTTCCTCTCCACTGTCTTATCTCAATAAAGGTTAGCAAAATCAATCAAATGCATTTAATTAGCAGCACCTGGCTGCCACATAGCCTCTCGATTCCTATGGAAGCACTAATGCTGTACTTTTTCACACAATGCTTCTGCATTTTGGCTTCACTTTTGTTAAATAACAACACGGTGTAATAGATATTGTTCATCTGGGGTTCTCGAAGGACCAGATTATTTGTATTATGTCCTAATATGTAAGACCTGCATATAGACTCTATTACTGTGAGAGTTAAACCGCACTAACCTTGACGTCCACCACTGCCTCTGCGTGTTTTTCTACAGGCGAATCAGGAGGGCCGAACGTTAAAATCCCATTGCGACCAATCTTCACCTGCTTCTTGTATGTGTAGTAGAACTCCACACACTGAGCCACAGTCTTAGTCCGCACCTTTAAAACAGAGAAGCGTGCACGTGTAAAGCTGTATTGAATAATTAGAATGCGTAAAATAATTCTTGAGAAGTCCCTCTGTCTCGGGTTATTTTACCGCTTTTTTTTTTTTTTTTTAAACCCACTTTTTTTTTTTTTTTTTTTTTTTTTTTTTCCA
>VOQK01030489.1:3451-13737 GCA_015052645.1 Benitochromis conjunctus
TGAAGATTGTTTTTTTTTGTTTTTTTTTTTAATGTGGAGCATAAAATAAGAAGTGACTGAGCTGAAAAACTGTTTACAGTATAAGATCTATCAAGCCCGTGGGTTGTTCCATCTACTATCGCCAATGCCTTATCCTAGATGAGCTCACTGAAAAGATACCTGTAAAATCATAGTTAAGGAAGGGAAACTGCGGAAGAGGCTGAGGTAAACAAAAGTACGCAAGAAGTAGCATTGTTGTAGCAGAACGCGATCGTGTTGACAGAGAACAGAACAAATGGCAGAAACATCTAAAATAAGAGCTTTGAATGTCCTTCAAGAAGCCTGGAGAACTATTCCTGAAGACGACTTAAAGAAACTGCTAGAAAGCTGCCGAAGAGAGTTGAGGCTTTGTTGAAGAATAAAAGCAGCCATACCAAATATTGACGTTTAAGCTCATTAGAATTGTAAAAACTTTCTATGTTTTTGCACATTTAAAAAATCTGTACATCTATTTCCCATTTTCCTAGAGAAAAAAATGAGGGGTTTCTTGAGACATTTGCACAGTACTGTTTGCTACAGTAAATGTTCAGTTTAGATGAGTGTTAGAGTTAGAGATAGAGTTTTAGCATATAAACAAGTCAAAACCTAGGCAGAGACCATTTAATATGGAATGCTTAAGTGTTTTTATCCCTTCAGCGTGGGGTTTTAGCATTATGCTTTTTCTGTTTCATTGCAATTCTCATTGCATCTTTTCTGCACATACCCATCCAAATTCTGGATTGAGTTTAGGACTGGTTTTGTTTGGGGGTTTTTTTTTCATCTTTTTCTTATTTATTTGATAGATATTCAGACAAGTGTATTGTGTATAGCTTATTTATGACTGAATGAATAACCTCTGCATGAGCTTAGGGTAAGCACTGCAAAGGCTTCGGCAGAGGCTGAAGTGGTGCGGCATGCAAAATGAGAATGTTATTTGGTCTCTGAAAAGTAATGCAATATCCATCTCTCAAAGGTTATTCGTATCTATTAGGTCACATTTTGTCATGATGCCAGTTGAGCCCTATTCCATAACCACCACTTTAAAATTGATCTCAAAAAAATAAATCTCCGTCTTTTGATTTGACTCAGGGAATAAAATTCCTCTGAAAGGTTTCTATAACATGCACACTTTTATCAAAATTACATCTGCTGTATGAGTATGAATAAATGTTTAAATATTGAGATAAGCACTGGGCCGAAAGAGAGAGAATCATTTTCACCCATGAGAGCAGCTCTGTGAAGCAAATGCTGAAATTAGCAAGGTTTCATGCTCCTACTGACAATGCTAAAATGCTAATGTCTGTCAAGTGTAATGTTGGTTATTTGGCATGCTAACATTAAATTAGCAAACATTTAACAAAAGGAGCCAGCTGAGGTGGCTGATAAAAGTAAAGAAGAAAGACTAGAAACACCCTTCAACCATGTTACAAGTGCTGATGTTGCATACTTTGTCCAACAGAGGGCACTCTGCAGCTTACCTGCTGACAAAACGCATTTAAAATGCCACAAAATAACAACCAGCAGGAAATGCAGAGTTATCACTTGGCTGTGCTATGTCTCTTTTGAATGCCACAGTATGCCACCAGAAGATGTGGGTGGGGAAAAGGAGGTCTGGATATCCCTGTATAGATTGCTGCCCCATGACCCAGACTCAAATAAGTGGTAGAAAAATTGATAGATTGATAAATGATGTTGAAGAAATGACATTACTTTACATTAAGGTGGTATTAAATATAAAGCCAGGGAATCTCTGCATTTATTATAATTCATCCTAAAAGGGATTGCTGCCAATTCTCATGGCATCTATCCAATAATTCCCAGGAGATTTTCTCTCAGAAACACTGATGCTAAACTCAAGTTGGTGCTAGAGGAAAAGTAAAAAGCCCTATTATGTGGAAACCATGACCAGCAAACCAATAATGCCTTCTTTAGAGGCTTGCCAGTGACAACAAAGGTCCACGTATGCAATCGCATTGTTATTTTTGGCTACGATGTAAAAGAGGTGTTCATTACGGACTCTTTCTCCAGCATGTGTGGCTATCTAGCTAAGGTGCTTTTATTTTCACTTTGAGTTTTTCTCTGTGTAAAAGCATTAAGTATGATGCTTCTATTTTTCTGTGCAATGATGTGATGTGACGAATAGGACTGTCAGATGTATAAAACTATGCGAAATTAATTTATCACGGGATGATAAAGGGATGTGGCTGTGCTTGTGTTCGCACTCGTGTGAATGCTGTAGGTGGCAAGAGCATTCTTTCACTGCGTTTCATCAGTCTGAGTCGTCACAGAGCAGCTGAAAATGCTCATTTGGCTCACTTTCAGAGGGTGAAAGTCATCCAGTTTACCCTAAAAATCGGCTGATGTGTTGGCAGATTAATGAAACAGAAGTAAGTGAGGGAGCATCGGTTGGTGTTTAGGCTTGACGCTGCAATTGATGTGCCAAAGATTCCTAAGAACTATCCAGTGTGACTGACCAGCTAATCAATACAGTTGAGAATAGAGACGTTGGTGGACAAAGGATGGAGGGTTTTGAAAGCATACTCACTAGGACCAGTGAGCATTCAAGAGCGCTGAGATGATTATCACTTATATTGGCTTGGCACTTCCACTGGACAGCTGAGGTAATTAACAGAAGAGAGGTAGGAACATCGATAGCTGACTGCTTCTATTAATGCTTTACCTCAGGTGTTATTACTATGGCGAAAAGGGACGTTAGTTTTTACCATGCTGCACATATTTTACTCTAATGTGGTGATGTTACAACCTGCAGTTGTAATCTTTTCCTTTTTCAACTAGTATTCAAGTTGCACATCTACCTTATTAAATTAAGTTTACTAATGGCCATGTCATCAGAGGTTTACCTTACTTTATTTTTAATAAAGATCTCCTAACATCATTTTTAGCAGGGGATGATTTATCCCATATGTGAAAAAATCTTTAGGTACAAGAGTTGTTAAATAATAATGATGATTATAATGATAATAATATCTGGGAGATGATTCTCTGCCAGGCAGATATATTGTGTTATGAGGGTAGCGGCATGTGGTACGAACGATTTCCTGTATCTGTCCTTGTGGCAGTGGAGCTCAATAAGTTTGTGAAGGGGAAGTTCTTCGTTGACGTCCAGTAGGTGCTGCAAAGGATGGTCAGGATGATCCATAATGGATAATCATGATGGCTTTACAAGTGTCCAGTTTACACCTAATCACAGAGCCAGACTGATTAAGTTTCTTCAGTCTGTCGGTGTGTCACCAGCTACTGATCCTGCGCTCCCAGCAGACCACAGCAAAGTACATTGCACTCACCACAACTGAGCGATAGAAAATCTATAACATTTTGCTGTACACATTGAAGGATCTCAGCCTCCTTAGTAAGCAGAGACTCCTCATCCCCTTCTTATATACAGCCTCTTTGTTGGTCTTCCACTTGAGTCTGCTGTTGATGTGGATGTTGATCACTGTCTCTTCGGTCTTACTCACATTCAAGGGCAGATGATTTCTCCAGTACCACTCCACAAAATCATCTGTACTCCTCCTGCTCATCACTATTACATGCAACCACTGCTGAATACAGAGTGAATATAAGATGCACATGGTGACCAGGAATGGAGACAGCACAGTCCCCTGTGAAGAGCCTGTGTTGCACGTCACTAAATCACAACGACCACTGTGTTTACTGACAATACCTGAAGCTTCTTTGCAGAAGCAGCTGCTGAATTATGTTAGAGCCACTTGACAAACTCAAACCAGTGGAGTCATTACTATTAAAATGGGAATATATTTATTTGTGGTATGGAGATGACTGCTCCCAGATTTGGTCTTTAAGCAAACTGCAGAGGGTCAAGAGATGTTTTCACCTTCGGCCTTACATGGTCCAAGAGGTGAAAACATCTGTCGTCCAACTGATGAGTGGGAAAAATGAGAAGGGAATTTTTCCTATTGGCACAGGAATGGCGACTTGATCGTGACTAGAACATTAAACTGCATTATTGGAATGCGTTTTGCAATTCAGCGTTTACCTGAGGGGTCGTTAAACGTTACAGCTTAAATTAGACTAGCATGGTATAACTGGGGTGTAACAGCTTCATGCAGGAAATTATCATAGGTAGTTTGCTTATCATTAAAAATGCATAAAAGCTATTTGCCAGCCACCATTTTCCAATCAGTATTTATGTTAATACAACACAAAACATGTTATTAAAAAGTGGGTCTGGTTACATTTACAATATCTTCTGCTCCCCATGATGCTCTTCTGTAACATAATGAGTGCTAAACAACAGTAGCAGCAGTGGGTTTCAAGGTTATCGCTAACACGTTACACCCTGAGCCTCACATTCTCGTGAAGCTAAAACTAAATGTGTACGTTTTGCCAAAAGTTTTATAAAAACAGTGTTGCTGTAAAAAAATAAAAAAATAAAAAAATAAAACATGCTGAGCTTCCAGATGTAATCCAAATCTTACAGGTTCGAGAAAAAATTCCTTTCTAACTCCAAGTGACCAACAGCAGCTCTGGCATCATCACAAAACTTCCGCTTTCAGTCAGAAAGGGATCATTCCTTAATCCTCAGCCATCAGAAATGCCATCGATCGCCTGTAAAGCTTGATTTAGGGTTTTTTTCTTCATCTCCCCCCCCCTCTTTCTTTTTTCGCTCTCCTTCTACATCCCAGCTGTGATGGCTGAAGGCTGTCAGGAGCTGCAAGGATCTGAGCTGTTGCCAACATACATGCACATCAAAGGCACATCATCAAAGTGCGCCATCTGTCCTGTCTCCACTTGGCCGTGCAGGACAGACAATAAACACGAAATAATTATTCAACAGAGTAATTACACAACAAGTAGGACTATTAAGCAAAATAGAGCTAAAATATCAGTTTGAGTGTTTAGCTTCATGGTCTAAAGCATCTAGCGTCTGCCTTTTCATTCATGCCTTTCTTTTTTTTATTTACTCTCAAATGATCTCGCTTCAAATGATTTCACTGTATCCTGCTAAGTAGAAATTGAAACTTTGAAAGTTGATCTGAAAGATTGAAATTAAGTCACAAGAACCTATATTTGAGTGAGAAAGCTCACTTTGGTGAGCTGCTTTACCGCTCTGATAAGGTGGAGAGTTCATGCTGTAGAGAACTGCTAAATATTCCATTACGCTCAGTATTTGGTTTTATCAGGTTTTGTCAGGAATACGGTGAGAGGAGCTTCAAGAGGACACTGATAGCAGTCATGCTAGTACAGTAATAAAAGTTATATGCTCTTGTCAGAAACTAGTGTTTACGCAGCCACGTACTACTGTATAGCATGTGCGAGATTAGACTTGTGAAGTGCTCTAGTGTAACAGCATAGTGGGGAACAGTGTGCTTCAAGTACTGTAATACTGAAAATGAATAAATTAGAATTCATGATTTGTGTTTGGATTCAGTGCAAAATGTCCTCTCAGGCTCTCAGGAGTCAGTGCTGCATATATAGTTAGGTCCAGACTTTCAGCTTTAATTCAAAAGGTTTCCTTTGTTTTTTTTTCTTTTGTTTGCTTTAACTGTTTAGATATTACAGCCATTATGTGAGGCTCAAAATTAAATATAAGGATCATGTTTTAAACTTGGATGAAAATCCTTTGCGCTCAGTGACCTGACATCTAGATGCCATGACATCACCAAGTGCTGTGTTTCCTCCCTTGAGATGCTCAGCAAGCACTTTCACTTTCTGCTTGTTTGTGGGCCTGTGTATACAGATTTGTCTTAAATAACTGAAAAACATTGAGTGTTGGGTTGGGTCGGGTAACTGATTTGGCAATTCGAGAATATCCCACTAATTTCAGGACTGTGGCAGCTCTTTTAGGAATTTTAGGCAAAAAGTCTAAGCTAGTCTTCCTGTTCTTGACTGGACCCAGTGGTTTTCACCTCGTTGTAAACCATCTCTATTTCCATTGGTGATGGTGATTGATTGTGGACAGTGACATACCTGTCACCTTGAGTGTTGTTGACTTGATTAAAGGCTGTGAAGTTTTTTTTTTTCTTTTAACCATAGAAATAATTCTTTCTTCATCCACTTTAATTGTCTTCTGGCCTCTTTTGGTGTTGCTGAGCTAGCCAATCCATTTCTTCTTCTTTTTTCTTCTTTCGTCAGGCCTCATATTTAAAATAACAATGAAAAGCTATAAAACTTCAGATACTTTGTCTGCTTCATTTGTCATGAAATAACAAGGCAATAGGCCTTACCTGGCCATGGAACTGCTTGTAGTCAAATTAAAATGGGAAACTGTATATAAAAGTAGATATAGCTCTTAAATAATTTATAAAAAATTTGTGTTAAACACTAACATTTTTGTTAGCACTGCTGCCTCGCAGAAAGGCCTCGTCCTGAGTGACATTCCACCATCATGTCGGGGTCTTTCTGTGTGGAGTTTGCATGTTCTCCCCGTGTTTGCGTGGGTTCTCTCCGGGTACTCCGGCTTTCTCCCACAGTCCAAAGACATGCAGTTAGTGGGGTTAGGTTAATTGGTCACAGGTGTGAATGTGAGTGTGAATGGTTGTCTATCTGTTAGCCCTGCAACAAACTGGCAACCTGTCCAAGGTGTACCCTACCTCTCCTCCTGTGGTAGCTGGGATAGACTCCAGCCCCCCTGCGACCCTAACAAGGATAAGTGGAAGAGAATGGATGGACCACCCTTCAGATAAAGCTAAAAGTCTCCACTCCATTCACATTTTAATGATTCAAATTAAAATCCCCTAAGGTGGTGTACAGAGACAAAACTATAAAAGTTGTATCTTTGTCCAACAAATTTAGGATCTATATCTTTACACCAATTTGGTCCCAATACTAATTCAGTTTTAAATGATATATACTCAGGTATGAAAGAAATCAGAAGAGAAAACATCAATTCTTTAGAAGGTATGGGTTCAGCTATATACATTCAGGTTTGCAGCAAGCTAAGCAGGCAGTCTACATCAGAGTATATATAAGAGAGGTCTGGAACTCTTATTAAGAGAACTAAAAGGAGTAATCTGCCTGAGTAATTCAAAATAATGAACAGGTCAGAGATATAATTAGAGTTAGGTCTTGTAGAGCTGTTAAATCAATCAGTACAGCATCTTAATAAATTGTTCAACTTTACAAGCACCTGAGAAGCACCAGGCAAATGGAGAAAACACTCAAATGATGCATAGAGTCTTCTGCTATTGATTTTGTTCAGAAACTGATTTATGTGCTTTTACTGCCATTTACTGTATAAACACTTTTTTTCCCACCTGTTTCACTGTTTTATTAGAAATGGAGAGTCATTTTAATCCAGACAGCTGCTGAAACTCTGAAACAAGATGAAAGTACTTCGTGTTTAAAGGATCGTGTCAGCGGGACTAGAAGATGGTATCATGTTTTAAAGAACAGGATAATTGCTATACACAGATTACTGGTAGGTTTGTTTCTAATAAGGACTGATGCTGAAACCTTGACGTTCGCACAGTCGGATCTTATAGAAATGAAGACATCAAAGGATCAGGGTTCACTAAGCAATCAATATTTGAACAAACGGAGAACCAAGGACTTTGCAGACTTTATAGGGATTACTTCAGAGAAACAGTTTGCTCTTGTTTTCTTATACAGAAAATCTTGCAGCTTTGTACTTTCCCATATTTGTTTGCCTCTTCTGCAAAAGGTAAAACATGCCTTTACTTATCCAAAGTGATAGGTGATTTAGATGTACATGAACTTCTTTTGAGTCAAAACATCGGAAGAAGAAGATGAAGAAAAGATCATAGAAGCAATCCATGTACGTGTAAACAAGGTGGTATTGGCATACCCGAATATAGTGGTGATCAATAGCATAATTATCTCTTAATCAGAGATTTGATCTTTGCTGGATCAACATTGTTGGAGGTTTGTGGTCATTTTTTTCCACAAGCCTAAAACACAAGGGGATTTGTTAGCATGTGCTAGGTTTCTAGATTCGTAGAATCTTAGGTATAGAGTAGTGTGTGCAAGTGTGTAGGATGTAGTTTTTTCAAGAAAGCCAGTCTTGGAAACGATCAAAGTTCATGGGCTAATGGCGTTAGCAGAAACTGGGTTTTTGTACAAGTTATTAGCAGAGTTGACATCAATTGTTGCATCAATTGGTTAACTAGCTAAAGCTAACAAACTGGCTAGAGACTGAGAAACTGTTATTTTTCTGACTTTATCCTAAAACAAGGTTGCAGTGATACTGAAATTATTAAGAACCGTGAAACAACAAATTAATTTTGTGCATAATGTTGACAGATTATTAAAGGATAACCTACATGGTCTGTGGCTAAAGCTAATTTTGCCTCGTTCACAAAAACTAAATGCTTAAGCTTTTAAGTGTAAATATAAAAATGCAGTTAGATCATCTTCTCTATGTGCAGTCCAGCAAAATGAGACTTTTAGCCCCTGCTCTCTGTCCCATCATTTTCTCTTTAACAAGAGGAGATGGCCAGAACATGTTGAGTCATTCATCAACCTGATTTCCCTCAGCAATAGTACAGTCATGTATTTTTGCAGAGGCAGTGTCTGCAATATTCTCTCCCTTTATTTTACGGAGGAGCTCGATGTTGTGAATGGAAAAACAAACACGCTTTGGTTTTATTGATTTATATTATTTTCTGTTTGTTTACACCAGCAAAAGCAGCCCTTTCATTATTGGTGCAATAAGCACCAATCTCTAAATCCATTTGTCTTTGAGCTGAGCTTATTAAGACAAAAAAGCAGCCACACTGAAGCCTGCCATTCGTTTTTGTTGAGTAACCATCATTTTTTTACATTTCTTTTTTTTCCTTACGGGTTTGGTAGAGAGCATTTAGCCTTACATCAAAGTTTTATGCTAGCTCTCGGGGGTCTGTGCTGTACTGCAGTCCTCATGCCATCCATTAGCAACCGGCAGAACATGCTTGACCTGATCCAGTCCTTGCCTTCATGTCTTTTGCCATTTTCATAGTCACGCAGAAGAAATCACAGTTCTCTGCAGCTGGGTTGCTGTGGCATAGTGTGATGCTTCAGAGCAGGTCAAGTGGCAATACACAAAACTAGCGCTGCACTTCTTTCTCATTCCTCAGAATAAGAAAGAAGAACAGGCTTTGGTCTCTGCGGGCAGGAGCAAACGCTGCAGAACACTCAGCTTAGCCACATTACAGCAAAGACGTGAGAACGGCACATGTGATAGATGGCATTAATGATCGCTGCATTTAGGTGAGCCCTTCTACACTCATTTTAAATGCTCTCTGACTTGCGTGGCTTAATGGTACACGTAATGGAACTTATTAGTGTTATTTATTACATCAGTGCTTGAACTACTATCACAAGCCAAAATTACTCCTGATAGAAAAAACTGTGGGGTTGCATGGATGCATTTTTCAAATCTGAAGATTTATGACTGCTTATTCTTTTATGTCAAAGTTCTTGAAAGCGTGGGAAAATTTGTACTTGTAATTCTCTTAAAATGTACCCCCCCCCCAAAAAAAAGGAAATATTGGCCCAGAGAAATAAGGAAATAAACAATGCAGGCATAGAGAAAGTTGAAGAAAACCGTGGAATACCTTATGACTGCTGAACTGCTCATCTTAAAGCAGGCTGCTCTAACCTTTCAGTCTTCTTGGAAGTCTTTGCACTGGATTTTAAAACCTGACTGCAGGGATTTGCAGCCATTCAGCTACAAAAGCATTAGTGAGGTCAGACGCTGATGTTGAGCAATAAGGCCGGGCTCACGCTTGGTATTCCGCAGTTATCAATGCAAGGTCAGAGCTCTGTAAAGGCCAGTCAAGCTGTCTTTCACATCAAATCTGGAAAACCGATTCTTTAGGGGCTTGGCTTTGAGCGCGGGGGCATTGCAGTGTTGAAATGGGAAAGGGCGTTCCAGCCACAAAATTGGTGTGCCCGGTATTGTATAAAATAGAATTGCCCCTGACCAAAAGTTCAGAAAATGACACTTTTATCCACAGACTTTCAGCTGTTCTATGAATGTGTGGGACTAAGAAATGTATGAAAAAACTGTAGATTTACCCAAAGATTTACCTACAAATTTTGGCAAGCCATTGCTGAGATCGTACAAACAATTGTACACACATGCCCTCTACGCATTATACGCAGTTACTTACATGTTTTGTAGCTCTTCAGGTAGATATTAGGCACCTGAGACATGGTAATATATATGTGTGTGTTGTGTGCGTGTGTGTGTGTGTGTGTATATATATATATATATATATATATATATATATATATATATATATATATATATATATATATATATATATATATATATATATATATAT
>VOQK01030496.1:0-11298 GCA_015052645.1 Benitochromis conjunctus
AACAAGACAAAAGTTAATGAGGTTTGAAGGCTGCTGTGGCAGCGACGGCCTCGTCTTTGTCTCCGTCCTCTGCCTCTCTGCTTCCTGCCCAGGCCTTTATTAAAAGGATAATGCAGCAAGGGTCTTTAAGTGTGCAGCTGCAGAGAGAAAGACAAGGGCAAAAGAGGGGTAAAGCGAGGTACAGAAGAGAAAGAAAGAGAGAGAGAGTTTGGTGAGTATAAAGGAGAGTCAGATCATGAAAGGGGGATAAGATAAAGATAGAAAAGCATAAAGAAAAAGAAACACACACAGATGAAGGATAAAGCCGAAAGAGAAAGTGAAACAGGAGATATGGAATAGGGGAGACATTAGAGAGAAGTGGATAGAAAATAAGAGATCCACAATGAGAGATGCAGAGATAAGGACAAGGACTGAGAGCGATAGGAGAGATTTAGTGCAGCAACTACTGTAGCGGGTTATCTGCAAGTGCAAGGAATACGCAACGACAGAGAAACAATAGATTCAAAAACTTCAAACAAAGCACACGTCAGGACAGTATTTGTTTCTGATATTAACCAGTGAACCACTTAAGGCTCTGGGTGTACAAAAGCTCTGCCAGTGAAGACAATCAAAATGATGATGTTTAAATAAAAACGTTATGCTCTTCTGCTAACACGAGGCTGCAGAAATCCCACCATTCAAATCCCTGTTGGGTCAGTTACCCTCAGTCACAAAGCAGCAACACCTATGCTATAAATGAAGCTTTACTTTCCCTTTCCAGCCTCAGCTGAGACTAAAACATACATCTCCCCTTAAAGCAGTTTTTTCAAAATGGCCTTCATGAAAACCTTGGCTGGCTGGATGGCGATGGCCAAGGACAACGCTAATTTTTCACCATTTTGCTAGCTGTTTCCTCATCTTCAGTCTTTCACGTCACCTTCCAGCTCTACCACCGCACTCTCCAAACACAGCAATAAGCCTATTCCCTAAAATCTCACACCCTTCTGTATTTCTGAAATACACCTCAATGACAAACCTGTTACTTGTGGGCCGAGGGGCCTGACACAGCTCAGCAGACAGTAACCCACTTCCTCCCCTGTGGATCAATCAGTCCGCCCCAACCGCCAAACATTTTTGTTATACCCTGCTTTGTGCCATCCAATTAGTAACCTGTTAATTGGAGCAGGTGCAGATGTCTGAATCCAGGGGCGTCGTTATTTATTAAAGGATCTGCAGACCTCCTGCTGGATGAAATTAGCCCTCCTTTCGGCCAGTGGCAGGTCTCAGGTGTGGGTGTTGTGGCCGACACGTGTGCCTGTTAGTGTTGTGAGTACACTGTAATTAGTCTGTGGCTGAAATAAGTCTCTCTCTGCGTCTGCTTGGCCTCTCCCACCAGCTGCCTCTATCCTTTCCCCCCAGCTTTTTTTTTCACCTTTCCTCTCGTCCTGTCTGCTCAATGGATTTTTCTCTTGTCTTCTGTTATCTTCATCATATATTGATTGATCAGTATTTAGTTATTTTTTTATGCTCAGGTTGGAGCAGGCGGAGATGATTTTATGTTAAATTACAGGCAGTTTATAAGCGTGGGACAAAAAAGCAAAAGGCTTGCAAACTAGATGGCTGGCTTTTAAAGAGCAAACCTGTGATCTCTGCATTGCGAGTGATTTCAGAGAGATGTTATTCTTTGTAAACATATATGCAGTGAAAGTAGAAGGTCTAGTCTATGTGGTTATGTGCAGACTCCCTCTCTTTATCTTATCAAAATTATATGCTTGCCTAGCTGTAAGGGCATGTTGATTGTTTTGTGCCATATGGTATTCATTTTGTTTTACTACTAATGCATTATGGATAATGGATTCTAAAACAATAATCATGTGATTACTGTGCTCTTGTGAGCTGAACACTAGTACATATTATTTTAAATGATGTAATAGTGCCATAAAACAGCTTTGAAGCATATGTGAAAACACTATGGTGGTAATTAAAGCGCTAATTTGAAACTGGGGGTGCATCCTTTTCTCTTTTTTTGAATTTTGGAACTGAAAAGTTAGATGTCTGCACAGTTAATATGAAACTGCAGCCATGTTGAAGATTTTAATTTATATAGATGCCTGTCATGTGTCCCTGAATGAGATAAGACAGCGGTGACTGAGCCTATGATTGAGTCGCTCATTTATAGCTAATGCAAACAAAACATTTCCTGCTGCAGCTTTGCAATACAATTATTTCACTGGTAAAACGCATTCAGTCATTAGTTATTATTCATCTCTGGCTCTCTTCCATGGTGCATCTTTTGTCCTGTCTCCTTCCCCTCACCCCCAACCACTTGCAGCAGATGGCTGCTCCTCCCTTAGCCTTGTCCTGCTGGTGGTTTCTTCCTCTTAAAATTGAGTTTTTCCTTCCCACTGTTGCCAATGCTTGCTCACAGGAGGTTTTTCTGATAGTTGGGGTTTACTTTCTATTATTGTAGGGTCTTTACCTTACAATATAACATGTTTTGATTTCTTCATAAAGCTTTCATTTCATTTCATTGTGGAAGAGCCTCAAAACTGCATTTTGTTTAATGGCCAGCAGGGGGCAGCTCCACTGGTTACAAATCTCCACTTTCCTTACTCTACGACCTCAGATCACAACATTAAGTTGCTAGTTTGAAGTCATAATAAACACAACATTGTGGTTATTGTTGTTCCTATCTGTGTCCAGAAGGACAATAATGTAGCAAATGTTTTATGGATATGCAAAATGCTAACCTCCATCCATCTTCCTCTGCTTTATCTGGGGCTGGGTTGCGGGGGCAGCTGCCTAAGCAGAGAAGCCCAGACCTCCCTCTCCCCAGCCTCCTCCTTCAGCTTGTCCGGGGGAACACCAAGGCGTTCCCAGGCCAGCCGAGAGATATAATCTCTCCAGCATGTCCTGGGTCTCCCAAATGCTAACCTATGAACACAAAATATCAGTTGATTTCTCAGTCAGATTTGCCCCTTACTTGTGTTTGAGAAAGCTGATGTGTCTTCACATCAGGACTTTACTAAGTATTGGGTGATGTCATCTTTTGTATACAGTTTATATAGAGTCAGTGATGTCCAACTTCTTGTTTAAGCATCTTCCCTTCTATCACCAAAATACTTCTACTGACCCAACCAGTGAGAGATCCCATCTTGATCACATACATCTTTTATATACAGTCTGTGGGTTATTGTTGTTGGTTAGTCAGTGGTCTGCCATGTTAAAGTCCAGTGTTTTGATAATCCATCCATCCACCCCAGTTTCCTCCACATAACAGTCAGCTCTGTAATCATAATTACTATGACCACAGGGGGGCATTCTCACTATAAACCGTCAATAACAAGCTGCGTGTACAAACAGACTTTTTTTTTTAGAGAGGCCAGTCTGAAGACATACATACTTATGATAGATAAAATTAAACATCTTTACAGGTAGTGATGAGTTTAGACAGTTTAGAAAAAAAAACAACGATGTCACTGCCGTTTGAATGCAAGTCTATGAATGTTGAGTTTTTTATAATGATATAGTGTGAAGAATAATACCTGGTAGTCATATCAATAAAACATGTACCTGCACATGTGTAGATGGTCAAACTTTTAGTCGTACAGAAGACACAGCTAATCTAAAGTTGTAGACAAAGCCAGGCAGCAGAGATGCAACGACCATGATCAGTTTATGTGATTCATTAACCACGTTTCATTTTATGCATGGAGTGTCAGGAGCTGACAGTGATCCCAGCAGTGGTCTTAAACGCTTGCAATAATTATGATAATGTTTCTAATTTAATTTAGCAAGGAATAATTTAAGTTTGAAAAAATAACCAAATAATAACCATGTACAGCTTTATGATCTGACTAATGTATAAGAGTCTTTATGTTTTACAGTTTTGAGATTTGAGCCACTCTCAAGTGTGACAGAAAATATTTTTTTGTCCTTCGTCTAAAAAGGCAAAACAAAACATCTCTTCCTGTTTTCAAGCACATCTTTTTGTAGTTTGGGAGACTCTGTTCTTGAAAGAAAAATCATCCCTTCAGTCGTTTAATCTTCTATCAAGTTTGTCCAAGCTGTAGAAAACAATGGAAACAATGCAGCTGTTTGTAGGTATTGTTGTAATGAGCTGCAGTACAAAGCAGGGATAATAAAAATTAGACTAACAAGAGTCAGAATTCCTCTGCATCTTTCCAGTTAGGTAAAAATAAATAAATAAATCTGCTAATGTACTTGTCTGGGTATGAAGTATTATTCCCTCAGTCCTCTATGTGGACATGGCCTACATTTTCACAAGACACATCACGGTGACACAGTGAGATCTAATATGGCACAGAGGACAGACCGAGCCGAGTGGATGAATCCCATTGCGTTTCTATGGCCCATTTATTCACATCCATCACTTCCAGTTTGGAGCATCGGGAATGGGGGAGACTGGTTAATTTATTAGTCGTCTTCCTCTTCGGTGGGTTTCGGGAGCGCGAGGGAAAGCTGAGCGTGCGATGCAGACAGAGAGTCAACACCAGAGAGAGTCCACATTCAAAAGACCATTTAACATCAATCAGAGTGACAGCGTGGTGTGGCACGCTGCAGTTTCCTTCGCTGTAGCTGCGAATCAAAGACCTGAAACACGCACGGCTTTGAAAAGGGAAATTCAAACAGGATTCCCTGATGACCGACCAGTCCCATAATGATAATAACAATGACACCGTGAGATCCTTTTATGTTTTGATTATACAATTATTAAATTGATGTTAAAAAATATAGTGATATGCATGTTGATTTGCATAATCCAGTCCTAGCTGGTATAAACAATGTTTAAATCTGAGCTTAGTATGTAGGCCATGTGATTTATTTTTTCAGGTTTTCACCTCTTTTCTGCTGTAAAAAAAAAAAAATCCAAGGATATCAGTTCTTTTGAGTCTGAATTGATTTTTGACAGATTATCCTTGAAAAAGAACAAAAGAGGGACAGAAAGAGAAGGGTGAAAGAGACAGGGAAGAAGAAGCAGGAGAAGGGCAGAAAGAAAAAAGGTAAAGAAGAAAAGAAAGCAGGTGGTGGTGGTGTGAGGACCACTCGCCTCAGTCTTCTGAAGAAAAAAGGGAGCGAGGTAGACCGAGGACAAGCAGCAGCCTTCTGAGAGGATCATACCTCCTGTCACACCATCATCCTGAATGTCATAAATTCTCTCTCACACTCACACACACACACGAGTCATAAAAGCAGACAGCACAGTGAGACCTGTCTGAGGAAAACACGAGTGAATGGAGGAGAAAACACCGGGGTCAACAGAGGTCGATGGACACGCTGTAACATATAAAACACACATGAGGCTCATGAGGTTTGTTTGCTGTGAGAGCAACACTGTATCTTAAAATATTTCATACTTCTATGCCTGATTTTCACAGGCAGCCTTTTGTTTCGAGTTCACGGTCCGCTCAGTCTTACTGGGTCAGGGCGGTCTCAGGTACAACAATGCGGGGTTTCTTTCTGCATTCAGCCTTATATTATTACAACCTCATTTCCAGAATGCTGCATAAAATGAAGATAAAAACATTTACAAATCTCATAAACTCAGAACACAGAAAACATATCAAATGTGTAAGCTGAGAAAAAGTACCTTGCACACGAGTGGGTATAAAAAGAGCATTTTAGAGATGAGGTTCACTAAAAACAAAAATCACTAAAAGGTTGTATACTGCTGTTGCAAACACAGAGATTTGTGACCTAAATAGATAAACTCATAAACTCACAAACCATATTTCACTTACATAACATAGAACATGGAACAAATCTAATTTCTAACTAAGAAAATGTGGCATTTAAAAAATATATATATATTTTTTTAATTTATCTCTTAGAGCTCCATTGTTGTATAAAAGGTGCAGTGCATCAGCCACACTGTGATTATACTTCCACTGTAGTTTATTCAAAGTCAGTTCCACATTCCTGCTTCTGACAAACAAAGCCTGTTTACAGTGTTACAAAATACATACGATTTTTAAGACAGAATAAAAAAAATACAATTACATTCAAAAGAGCAAAACATAAAAGATCAAACTTGGCATGAATCCATAGGGTTTCATGTGATTTCAGCTCACCGTTTGCAGCTATAACAGCTTCAAGTGCTTATGGGAATTTTTGACCATTCTTCCAGAAGTCCATGTGTGAGGTCAGACGCTGATGTTGGACAGGAGGCTTGGCTCCACTCAAATTCATCCCAAAAGTGTTTTATCAGGTTGGTGAGTTCCTTTCACTGGAAGTAAGGGAACAAGCCCAACTCCCAAAAACAACCCCACACCATAATTCCCCATCCACCAAACACTACACTTGGCACAGTGCAAACAGACATTTCTCCACTGCTCTAGAGTCCAGTAGCAGTGTGCTTTACACCATGGCATTAAATGCTTTGCATTACATTGTGCTTGGATGCAGCTGCTCGGCCATGGAAACCCATTCCATGAAGCTCTCTACACACGGTTCTTGAGCTAATCTGAAGGCAACATGATGTTTGGAGGTTATGAGTGATTGACTGCAGAGAGTTACAACCTCTGTGCGCTATGGGTGTCAGCATTCACTGACCCTGCTCTGTAATTTTACGTGGCCTACCACTTTGTGGCTGAGTTTCTGTCATTTCCAATCACTTCGACTTTGTTTTAATACCACTAACGGTTGACTGTGGAATATTAAGTAACAAGGAAATTTCACAACTGGACTTGTTGCAGAGGTGGCATCCTGTCACGGTACCCCACTAGCATTCACTGAGCTCGTGAGAGAGAACCATTCTTTCACACAGGTGTGTGTGGCATTGGAAGTGATTGGCACACCTGAATTTAATGAGTGAGTCAACACTTTTGGCACCATAGTGTTCCCACAGTTTTTATTTTTAAAGAGTCAAAATTAGCATTGGAGCAAATGACTGTGTAACCATGATCTGCATGCGGACTCTTTCTGTTGTTATTTTTTTTATAAACAAAAGCACTTTGGTTCATGTTGGGCACTGCTGTGGTTTTGATTCAAAGTTAATAAATCCACAGTCTCTAAAGCTGCTTTTTGTGTATCCACACAACTGTTGCTGTTTTCTGGTTTTCACCTTGTCCGCCTGATGCTAATGATCCATATTTGTTTTCTTTCTTAGATTAGGCAAAAATGTTCACTCGGATTTAAAGATGATCAAAGCTCACGGTCACCGTGAAGCTACAAAACTTTTGTTTTGCCCATAACTTAAAAATGTAAATGCTAATAATGGCTCACACATTGTCTAATAGTATAGTAAATGCTACAGTTCAGCTCTACCGGGACGTCACGATGTTTTGCAAAAGTGCTTCAATGTCATGGCCTTCATTTAATAACACAGAGAATGTGTGGACGATTTGGTTGGATAATTATTGGGGAATCTAATATTTGGTGTCTACCTATTACATTCATTTAAATTCCTTTGACTGTTTGCTGGAGTAATTCCAGTTCTGTTATCATCATCTTTCTCGAACATTCATCAACAGTTGGGCACAGTACCATTAGGAAAATGGGGCAGAATGGATATAGATGTTAATATTGAGACGCAACAGTGTGTCCAGCGTGTGCCCCGCCTCTTGCCCTGCGAAATCTGGGACAAGCTGCAGCCTCTGCGTGACCCTGAATTTGATAACGAGTTAGGAAAATGGAGAGACGTTTGCACTTGTCAGAAAGATTCATTAACATTTATTCATTGCTTTAATTGGGTACGTATACAATTTCTACAAGATCCTGTTTTAATTACCTTGAATTTATTCCAAAAGAAATGGTGGAATGATTGGTGTAATTAAAATTTCTGGTAGGTGAAAGCATGGAGGCGGTGCTACGGCAACAGACTGATGGGAATCTGCTCTTTCAAACATAAAATTAAGCAAGCAAACTCATTTGTAAGGTGGCTGTGAGCCGTCCATTTCAGTCTGCTTCTGCTCTTGTATCCAGGCAGGGCCAAACCTCTCCAGCACTCCCGGAGCATGAAGAAAGAACCTCTTCACGCCACTCCTCTCTATTCATTATCTTGTTCTGTGGTACACTACTGTAGGTGTGTTGTGCTGTGATGTGCTGCTCTGTTGTGTGTCGCACTGAGCCGTGTTGCTCGTGTACGCTTCCCTCCTCACTGCTGCGCTCCCTATCACTAATGCAACAGACATTAGCATAGTGTTTGATGTCGAGTTAGGAGACGTTTAGACGCTCTCTGTTTAACAACTGTGTCAAGTGTTTGCGGCGTCTATTTACTTCTAGAACAACATCAAACAATGCGCACACGGGGCCACAACGACGCTCTGGCTGCGGTGGATGATGGGAGGAGGAGAAGGAGAGAGGAGATAAGGAGTAAGAGGGAGAAAGAGAGGGAGAGAGAGAAATGTGAGACGAGCGTGTCTCCCAGCACTGTAGCAAAGGCGAGTGCTGTGAATCAGCAGCGCTGTGAGGCGACTGTCCACTGCAGGTCTTTATTAGAGCGCAGCAAAGACTGTTTTTTTTTTTTAAAGATGAAGGAGCGCCATTCAACTTCCGGATATACAAATGTGCACGTCATCCATTTTATGGGTCTAATGTGGGGGGATAAAATATCTGTGCAAGTTTAAACGGCATGTCAGACGGGATAAATGAATCTCTAGATTTACAGAAGGAAGGAAGAAATGGTTCAAAGACAAGTTAGAAAGAAATTCAAAATGTGGAGTTCCCACTGAATCACCAGTGGATGAGGCGGTGTTGCATTTTCCTATGTTTCCCAAATTTGTATAAAACACAATAGAATGTGGCAGTGCTGTGTTAGGTATGTGGTTTTCATACCAAATCCTGCCAAAGTGACTCAGGATCCCTGCATACAAACACCAATAGGCCACCAAGCCTCTAGACCAGGGGTCTCCAACTCCAGGCCTCGAGGGCCGGCGTCCTCCAGGTTTTAGATAACACCCTGGGTCAGCACACCTGAATCAAAGGATTAGTTCATTAGCAGGCCTCTGGAGAACTTCAAGACATGTTGAGGAGGTCGTTTAACCATTTAAATCAGCTGTGGTGGATCAAGGACACATCTAAAACCTGCAGGACACCAGCCCTCGAGGCCTGGAGTTGGAGACCCCTGCTCTAGACGCATCAGGTGTGTCAGCTGGTTTTATCGGCCATTGGTCTCAGTGTGTCACACAGGACTAATGATGCCATTGTAAAAGAGAGACATGGCACACAGAAAAATCAGGGTGAGATAATTCTGCAATAGAAAAAATGAGATGCCAAAAATGGCACCAATGGGAGAGTTCCAAGGAGAAAACTACTGCTGACCAAAAACAACACAAAGGCTCGTCTCATACTTGCAATGTCTGTTTAAAAAACACCCTGATGATCTTTAAGACTTTAGGAAACATATTCTGTGGACTGACAAGACAAAAATTTCTTTGAAGGATTAAATCCTGTTACATCTGGCATAAAAAGAACATCATACCAACAGTCAAACATGGCGGTGGTAGTGCGACGGTCTGGGTGCCATGGTCCAGGTGAGCTCCAGTGTTTTTCCTATGCCCTCCCTGTGTTCCCCGGTATCTGCCCTGGGACGGAGCCCTCGTCATGCCACCTGCTCAGTTCACCTGTTCCTGAGCCACAAGCAATCAACAGTCTGTATTTAAGATCAGCGTCCTCATCTCTGAGGTTAGCCAGTTCATCGACTAACCTCACGTTGGTAGCAGGCCTCCTCGTTTCACGCTCCTTGTCAAAATCTCGTACTTACTTCCTCTTAGCTGTGCTAAGTAGTTGCTTCATCTCACCATCGTTCCACTTACCTGCAGCTCAGGATCTTCTGGATGCTGGTCTCCATGACAAAGCTCCTTCACCACTCAGGTTTGTATCACCACCTCCACCTGCCTGTCCTCCTACCACGTCTCTTGTGGATCTCTGGAAAAACAAGTCATCCTACTCACTCATCTGGCCGTCCACCTCCCCCAGAGCTGTTTACACTACACCCCCAAGTAAGACTTCTTTTCTCTTCTCTCTAACCATACTCTGCCCACAGTTTTGACTCGCTCGCCTTCATGCCAAGAATCTCTCCTGTGTGTCGTGAATAAAGCTAATAGAAACCTTATTGCTGTGTCTCCCCTGCTTGAATCTGCTTTTGAGTCCCAGTTCTTACATTATCCTCCGGGCTGCTGTGACACTGGGGCCGCTTTGCTGCTTCAGGACATGGATGACTTGCTGAATTAAAACAATTCTGCAAGAAAGAGTAGACCAAAATTCCTCCACAGTCATGTGAACAACTCATTGCCAGTTACCACACATGCTTGATTGCAGTTCTTACTGCCAAAAGTGGCAGGGGGGGGCAAAAAAAAATTTTCTCACAGTGTTTTCATTTACTCGGGTTATCTTTGTCAAATTTTACTATTTCTTTGATGATCTGAAATATGTAAGTGTGACAAGAATGCAAAACAGTAAGAAAACCGGAAGGGGCAAGTCCTTTTTCATAGGACTATAGGTAAGGCAACACTTAGATAAAGTAAAATGTTGTGTGTTCAAAATGTTCAGGACTCACTGCAGGTTTTGGCCACATCAGTCCAGCTGTCTACACAGAAGGTATAGGTATTTTCACCATACATTAAGTTAAACATTTGAGAACCAGATCTAAGACATATCTTCATTCTCTTCTTCCATTTAGTGTCAAAACACAACACACACACCACATCTGCACACATTTGTAGCTAAATCCACACATATTTGTTAAAAGTGTTCAATGATTGTGTTGTGTTGAGTTCCCACTCCTTTCTGTGTGTATATGTAGTTTTACGTAACTGCTACAATAAACAGTGTACACACATTGCAGTCTAAAATTGTGTTTCATCTGCATAAACGAATGCATATGCTGGAGTGTGTAAGTTTTTGTGTGTTTGCATGCTTCCTTCTCTTCACCATCGAAGAATTCAGGAGGAGAAGGACGAACGATAAGAAGAAGAAGAAGAAGAAGTAGGAGAAGAAGAGAGGGAGAGCAAAAGAGGAGAGAAAGCTCTGTGCACGAAGGGAGATAAGGTGGAAGAGGTGAACAGCAACACTTGTCACAGCCGATGCTGCTGCAGATTGGGATGGGAAGAATTTAATGGAATCAGGGCAGGAATGGGATGGGCTGAAGACGATCTTTGCTGTGGGAAGCAGCACTTTGTTGCACAAGGCTTGGGGGAGTTAATAAGAAAGCATTTCATTATTCTCGATGGTGCCATTATGGAGCCAGGAGAAATGAAATGTACTTTCTGCCGTCATTAGATGTGATCTAATTTAAACAAAGGAAAAGTAAAGATCAGCAAAGATGAGTTAGAGCTGTCAAGTCATTGTGGCCTGTTT
>VOQK01030515.1:7478-23383 GCA_015052645.1 Benitochromis conjunctus
CAAATGCAGCGAGTGTCTTGACAGAACTTTTTTTTGGACTGGAAGTTTCTAAACAAGCTGTCTACAATTAAAGTTGAGAGAAATGTCATGGCTGGAGGCAAATGACTTCATATCAAATCTAACATTTCCTCAAAAACTTTAAAAGAGTCTGGATTCATAACAAATTCCAAGTGCAGGTAAGAAGAACATATCTCTGACTCGCTTATAGCAGCTTCATTATTTTGGAATATTTTTAGAAATAACTAATCTAATAGTTTCATCTTACTTCTGTTTCCAGAAGTTTGGGCTGTGATTTGAAGCCTGAATGCACAGTCTGCATATGTGAGAGTGTTTGAGGTATTTCAGGAAAGGGACGTCTGAAACATCGACTGATGTCACACAATCCTCCTTTATTCTGGCGCCATTAAAGCACAGCTTGCTTCACACTGCTTTACCACATAGGAAGATGTGCTGGTGGAAAAAGAAAAAAAAGAAAAACTGATCTTGGTCAAAAAACCCACCTGTTTTTCTAAAGCATCTTTGTTGCTGTGAAGCTCTTGACTTGTCCTTCGTATAATGTTTGATATGTGGGAGGAGTACACGTTCCCTTCAGAAACTGAAATATTGTTTCACTGGAGGGTTTTCGAGCATGAATGGACTGTTAGATGTCATGCCAAGCATTTCAATTAGATTCAAGTGAAGACTTTGACTAAGCCACTCCAAAACCTTCATTTTGGTCTTTGTAAGCCATTTAGAGGTGGGCCGACTGGTGTGTTCTGGATCATTGCCCTGCTGCATAATCCAAGTTATGCAGCAGGGCACAACTTGGGTTAAAAGAGGTGTTTCCAGGAGCTACATTTGCCACAAAATAAATAGTAAGACCCGCCATCTGATTAGACTACATGTGGAATAGCAACTCTCCTTACATGTGCATTGCAACTATATAACTTACACAAATAACCTTATTTATACAGTAATACTAGAGACAGGAAACATGCGTTGTATTCAGTCTGCAAGATCCTTCTCATCTGAGGTATGAACTAGCCTATCGCACTCATAACCCCAACTTAAAATCAAATACTACAATAAAACAAGGCCTTTTATATCAAGAAATACTTAAAGCAAAATGTACATGTGACCGTACATTTGAAGATGTCACAACAGCACTACAGAACTCAAGGAGAAGTGGATGGTAAAACATTTACATAGCTTCAATTAAACTCACATTTTTGACAAGAACATAAGGCATGGGTAATTAGTAAAAAACAAAACAGACAAACAAAAAACATAAAAAACTAGAAAAATTTGCATTTCCTGTGAAAATGCTGTGTGAATGCTGAAAGCTGAAAGTGTGTGCTGAAAAAAGCTGAAAAGAGCTGAAGAAGCTGAAGTCGGTATTTGAAAAGTTGTTGAACTTGTAATAACTTTGCAGAAGCATAACAACTTAGCAAAAATGTAAAAAAATGTGCACAAAACACACACACAAAGAAAGAAAATAGACTGGAAACTGAAGGACAATCAACGAGACAAAACCTAGATAATAGATATCACCACAGTGATTATCAACTTTCTTTTTTAACACAGGCTTTCATCTTCACCTGTGCATGCTTACATGAAAGATGATATTTGAGAGCTGCCATTTAACTCTTATTCTGCACAAAATAAATCAGCCCCACCTAGTCCAATCAGGACATAAGATGATACAGCGCTACAAAGAACGACAAATGATATCAAACTAAAATACAACACGTTTGCTGCAAATAACACAAGAGAATAATCCTGGAGAAATTCAGTTGTGTATTTTGAGCTTCACAAGCACACAGAACGGTAAAATAAATGTACTCAGGTCACTAAATTTATTTTAGCACTCGGTGTGCGCTCAGATCTGCTGCTGATGTGATTGCAGACTAAAGTTCTGAAACCTTAAACTGCATACATAGAAAAATTACAGGTTCCTCAGTGTGTTCAGGTTGGACTGCAGCATCAGCATTAAAGATGAGCTCCGGGAGTCCTGCTCCATGCACAAAGCTTACTGTGCCTCCTCAGCTGAATTCTTCTGGAATACTTTTACTTTTACAACTACAAGTAAAATTACACGAATTTAGTCATGAAAAACTTGCACATTGCCCATAGGTTACTGCAGTAACAACAAAGCTTATTATCGTTAATGATTCTGTTAACAGCAGTCTGCAGCAGTTGTGGTACTTTGACTTGAAGAGGACATTGACTGGAGTCGATGCGATTTAGACTTTCAGAAGTACTGTTCATACGTCTCGTTGGAAGTAAAAGGAGGTCATTCATCAAATCACAAAGCAGCAAGAAAGCATTAAAAATTGCAAAACAAAGTACAATTAGCAATCTCATTCTCTCAGTCTTTTTTTTCAAGGATACACCTGCATTAAAAAAAAGCATACATAATATTGAAATGTATTTGATGCTCACAGTGGGATATAAATAAAGAAGGATGTTTATGCTTGAATGTGTTGTTTACCTTGTAAAGGAGGCACGGTATATAGGTTAGAATTGTGGTACTCTCGTGGTACCATTTTAAATGTATGTTTAAGGTTTATTTTTTTTATATATTGCAAATGAGTTGAGCCAAATGTCAACTGTCAAAGCTGGTTGCCCATCAAGTCAAAATGCTCTGGCAATTTAAAACCAAAACTTTGAACGTAACCTGTGTTCAGCATAAATTACCACGGTGATTTAGATGGGTAAAAAGAAAGCCCCCTTCATGGCACTGATAACTCTAACTCAATAATCCTGCTTTGTACTGCATTACCCAGCAAGCATAAAACAACTGGAAAACAGACACAAACAAGCTGATAAAGGAAAGAGGAGAACACAGGCTCGGTACACTCGGATGGGAAAAGAAATGAGGTGCAGGTAAAAACAATGGCTGTAAAACAAATTGAGACAGCGAGTGAAGCAACCACTTCCACAAATAAATAACCTAAAAATTAAGAAATACTTTTGCAAGAACTGGACACCAGAGTGGTCGCCTTCACAACATATGATGTATTTTTTTTAAGTAGCCTAGAAAAGTTGTTGAAATTTCTCTTTTTGTTGCATGTCCCCTGGAGTGGTTGGTGGACTGCCGTTTCCCCTTATTTAGTTGTTTAGTTGAACACTGTAGCAGCAGAACACAACTGGTATCAAATGCATTAAGAAGGCAGAATGTCCCACCAACAAACTTGTAACAGTGGTTTTCTGCTGAAAGCTACTTCAAGCTACCGCCTCATGATTCTGATCAAGATATAAGATTATAGACAATGTGAAAAATTGTTGGTAAGATTTAGAATTATTGAAAGTTTTTACAGCAATAATTCGTATGTGTTATTCAAAGACTGAATGAGTAGAGGTGTCTCAGCCTATGACTGGTACTATAGTACCTGTACCAGAAAGTGGTGCATAACTCTAATGTACCGCTTTGAATGGAAGAAGGTCAGGTGTGTTAAGGGACAGCTTTTCTGAGTCTGGCATAATCCGCGGCGGGCACAATGAAATCAGAAGATGATCAAGAGGGAGGGAAACCCACTGCTCGGTGTCACATAGCTCATGTGTGGGTCACCATTCCTCCCACAGGGTAATGGCTGAAAACATGCATTTAAAAGCACTGGGAATGGAAAGATGTGGCTGGAGAAATCCTGAAAATGAAAAATAAAGCAGCATGTCTGTTCTATTGAATCATAAAATGTAAAATGGTGAATGACAGCTACTTCAGTTTTAGCTTAAATCAAAGAAAATATTCTTGTTTTGGAAGCATGTCTACTCAACCAAAATCTAAATCCTACTTAAGCCGCCTTCTGAAGACATTATTGGAATATCCAATTGAGGAATAATGGCAGTGAACATTCAGGTAATGGATCATGCAAAATTTCTGCATAATGAATTATGCCAATGCTCACTCTGCCTGTCACACAAATCAGCGCTCACTCTGAGCTGGAGTCAGTTACTGAATTCACAGCAGTCCATGGCATAATGCTCTCTGCTGCAGAGCGACACGGCTTTCATTTCTGTCAGGTGGCATCTGCCTAGCTGCGCCACTTTCAAGCCAATCCGTGCATCTGCTTCTCTGTTTTGCTTTTCCTCACTGCACTCTGGGTCATAAAATGCGCTTTGACTCACACAACATGATGTAAAATAAAAAATAATTCTCACTGTCCTCTGGCCACGTATACTTGGAGTCATTTTAGCTTCACCCACACTGGCTCCTCTAAATCATGTAAGTTGAGTAGGAAACAGTTTTCTCTTGCATCAGTCTGCCAGCGGTTTTATGCATTTACCGACATCAAATCAAATAAGAACGGCAGAACTCAACTGGATCACACCTAATCTATTTCCCTACTGTAATGCGGACAAAACAGAAACCCCATAAAGATTTTGAGAAACTCCATTCCTTGTTTAAATTCTACTTTTACTCCCCCTGTGCAACATAGCATCAGATTGTCAGTTGGAGTTTACCACTTAAAAGTACTGACGACTGTAAATATAGAACGCTGGGATCTCTGCCAGCTCTCAACAGGGACTCCAGCTCATTGCTGTGTTGCTACAAGCCCCTAGCTATGTAGGCGCTGCATACAAGTGTAGGTATACAATCTTTATGATGTCAGCTGGGTGTATTTGGTCAGTTAGAGTGAAATATTGATTGCTGATATTTCTTGGTCATTTGATATTTCTTCAACACACTAAAAGTGTTTGAAAGTAAAAAAGAGAAACACACATTCAGTACACAAAATGTACATGAGTTGATAAGGCTGGTTTCCCGCCTACAGAGGACTTTGATGAAGGTAACTTTCTTGCAGTCTTATAGAACAGATCTCTTTTAAGTTGCATTTAATTTACTTTTTTTATATATATTTGTGTTTCTTCACTATATGTATGTTTTTTATAATAAATGACTTATATTGGTATACTGGCCCTCATTGGATTCACACTGACCAGTCATAGTTTAACTGGAAGGTTGTTTGCTAAATATAGAAAAACATTGCAGAAATGCACATGTGCCTGTGCAAAATCATTGCAAATCTGTACAATAAACATGTGAAAGGTGCTTTTGGAATGGTTCCTTCAAATACTGAGACTGGGTCTGCGACCAATTGTAGTCAGTTGTGAACAGTTCAACATGAAACAAGACTGAATTAGTTTGTGATTGAATCAGGTCAAGTTGGCAGTTACACATACTCTTTGTGTTGTAAAAAGTTGACTAACTGTGATATTTGCAAACATTGGCTAGTCTGTCTGAGAGTGATTGCAGTCTGTCTTAGCTGGACTGTGATTGTTTGGAGAAAGAAACTATACAACTGCCTTGAGATCAAGTTTGTTGATATATCGCACTTGACTTATACGTTTTTCATGAATCTTTTTTTTTTTCATGAATTTTGATTTCCATCTGAACCATGAGAACAACACTACTAGTCTTTTCTAGCATGCTTGTTTCACTAGCTAATGTATATTTTCACTCATGTCATGCAACTGCTAAGTGTATTTTCAGTCTGATTATTGCAGACTCAAAATTAAAGGCCCAGTTTTATCTAATTCTGTCTGCAGTTGGTTACTTTGTATTTCAAATATCTTCACATCCAAATAAAACTGCAACAATTTGTTTTTTTCATATTAAAATAGTTGAAAGAGGAATTCCTTGTTGTTACAGCCAAGTACTACTTACTGCTGAACAGCTGACAACATTCATTCCCCAATAAGACTTATCAAACTCTATCAATCACAAAAAGCTAATTATAGCATAATAGATTATTTATTTTGTTTCAAAAGGCAGTCGTTCCTATGGTAGACCAGTTCCAGCAGCAGTTGTTTGCTATTATTACTTCACCGCCGCCTTCCACTGCAAACTGAATGTGTAATCGTATTTTGTGTGACAACTACAGCAGCAAAGCCATTCCGCACTCATAACTGCACAGCACTGCAAAGTTCAAAGTCATGGTGTCCTTACCATTTTCTGTGAGCACTGAACTGCTGCATAAGTGAAACTACCAGGAAAAGGAAATAAGAGCAACGGTGAGAGCAGAAAAAGATATTTTTGAGAGGGATTAGAGTGTGCAGAGGTGACATGAATGGACCGAGTGAGACTGATGTGTGGTACTTGTTGAAAAAAGATTTCATAACCTAAAATGGGTGAGAGGAGCTAACGCCACTGTTCTGACTGAAGAGGACAGAGTTAGTTCAACATTGGGCAGCCAATATGTCACAGAGTGGTGATGTAAAGGCAGGTGTGCAGGGAAAGAGAAGCTAAATCCCCAGTGGTGGCAGAACATTTGAGGATCAAAAGTGAAATGTCCTTTACTTTAGTCTTCTTCTAAATGCTGAGAAATGTGAAAAAATAGATAGAAAAGCAGCCTGAGAGTAAATTTGTATCTGTGTGTGTGTGTGTGTGTGTGTGTGTGTGGACATGTCAGTATTGCTGCTCTTTGAATGCATGACTGAGGATATTGAGATCAAGGTTTATCTAACATAGTAGTAGTTTTCAAACTGCTGGGCAAACCCCGCTGGCGTGGTGTGTGAATGCAGAGCAGAAAAACAATAAAGGAGACTACTATAATTCTGATTTTTAAAGGGAAAACAGACAATTTGTGCTAAACATTATTTTACTAAATTCAGTTTGGATCCTTGTTTTTAATTTTTTTAAAAATACTGATAAAAATCATTGAATGTTGGGGCAGATACTCTTACCCCTCCCTTTAAGGCAACGTTATTCTTATTAATTGGCCGTCATAGCCAAAAGATTTGAACAGCGGGTTGATGGGGGCTTCGGTCCTCCCAGCTTGAGAGGACTATGTCAGTGAGCGCAGATATCAGTGACATCATACCGAGCCAAAAGTAGAAAAAAAAACGCCTGCAGTGTTAAAAGCGCCACAAGCTTTATTTTTTTGGGGGGGGGCACTTAGAGAAAGGATTTTGAAGAAGCTGACAACTGAAGTACAGAGTCTGAAATAGAAGCTACAGTGTTACGAAAAGGTGTTCACCCCCTTCCTGATTTCTTATTATTCTTTTTACATATTTGTCTGTCTTACATGTTTCAGATCAAACTAATTTTATAACTAGACTAAACTAACCCGAGTAAAACCAAAATATAGTTTTGGTTTTACTCAGGGGAAAAGGCTATCTAAACCTACAATGACTGAACTGTGATTAATTCATGGTAATTGCTAAAAAAACCTTTTTCTAGAGTTTTAGTGTTCTGTGTATTGCAGTAGTAAAGTTGATTATATGTGGTCAAGCTGACATCTGACAGGAAAAGAGTTTGGATGTTCGTGCAAGCGGAGGATGAGTCTTTAAGTGATCAGGATGCAGCGTTGATGGGGAGGAGGCAGGTCAGTCCGAAAGGGAGGCTGACAATAGGTACTAGGATTTAAAACTAATGGAACTGAGACTGACTGGTACGCAGAAGGTGGTTGAGAAAGTGACTTAGTCAGAGTGATGACAACAGACCTGACAGCTTAGGGATGAGGAAGGGAAGGGACGAGGACAAATGCTCAGGAATGTAAGCAGACAAGTGCAGATATGAACAGTATTATACAGCTGACAAAGGTGTTATATGGCAGTGCTATTATGGTGTAGTACAAAACTTGTTTTTAACCCAAACTTGTGATCAGAGCTTGTCCAACATGCTGTTAGCCTGAAGAGAGAGTGGCAAAGCTGAAATATAAAGTAGAGATCTGAAGGTCTAAATCCTCTCAAAGCCTTGTACATCACTGAGGTTTAGATTGAGCAGCCACAGGCCATCATAGAAGGAGCTTTAAATGTAAGAGTGCGATAAGATAATTCATGAAGGAAGGAGGGAATGCGACCTGCAAAGGTCTCAATGAGCCGCAGGTGAGCGTTTCAGGGGGCAATTGCACTTTAGATTGAAGATGACCAAAGCTAGAGGTGCAGGGCCAAGTGTTTGATGATTAGATTTTGTCTGCACTCTTACCTCATAACAAACACCTGCCCGTGGGACCATCCGTCATTGTAGAGTGATGCCATGCATCCCAACGTTGTTCGAACTCACAAAACAAATAGTTTCCAAATATGTAAGGCCTGTAAAGTATATATTAAATGATGTATCATGTATTTAGAAATGTCCAGTGTGTGCAGTTTAAAGAAACAACATAAAAAATAAAAATCAGCTATATAAGGGAAAAAAGGGCAAGAGACCAAGAGAATATTTTTTTCCCATTGTAGCCATTATTTACAATTAATGGAAAGATATGAGATAGAAGATGGTTTAAAACTAATTACCGAGAAGTGAAATGGGAAAGGTGCATAGGACTAGTCAAAAGTTTGGTCACTCATGCTGACAAAAATGAAGACATCAAAACTATAAAGTAATACACATAAATTAACACACATATGACAATAATTTTGGAATCAAAATAATATGAACAAAGGACAGACGCTTTATGTTTGTTCACTCCTCATCCTTCCAATCAGTTTTATGAGGTTTTCATGTATGAGGTGGACTTTTCCAACAGTCCTGAAGGTGTTTCCACATCCTGTACAGGGAGAACTTGTTGGCTGCTTTTCTTTTAATGAGATGGCACTGAAATCATTTGTGGTAGCTATGGATTATGAATAAATCACTAAAACACATTTAATACTTTACCAAAAACCAACAAAGGCCAACTAAAATTATAACTGGGCATGCTAATTTTGACTCCTATAACAACCGCCACAGATGTTGCCTCTGCTAACTTCTTTGAAAACTCCATCTGTTCCTGCTAAGCACTGCTCAAACATCATTCAGTCAGTACTGAGTTTGAATGGACTAAAATGAAAACATATTTAAAAAGCAGCTGCTGAAGCACTGGAGAATATATTTTTTTTAAATTATAGTTTCTGAAAAGCAAAATGCCGTTGGCCTTTACAGTAAGTGCAAAATGTGAGTCTGTAACCTAAATGGCTACCATGTTTATCTGTATTTTAAGCTATAACTAACCTCAAAGCATTTATTTGGGATCTGAAGTCCAATTAACAACTGATTTCTGATGCTGGTAACTAATACAAACATCTTCTGAACCAGAAAAAAACTCTTCTTTCTCATGACAGTCTTCAGTCATCACTGTTTTCCAAACTGTCCTACTTTCACATTTAAAAGGAATGCAGTGGGAACCTTTATACTGTACAACTTGTCCAATGCCAGCTGCAATAGCCTCCAACACCCTATCCACCAAATGAACTGGATGAGTGTTATAGAAAAGTAATGGACACATTTCTTTTTACTTGACTTTCCTAAGACATTCTTGTCATATTCTTGCAACTGTGTCAGTCTCGAAGCTGTGTGAGTCTCTGAGCACTGTGTGAGTTGCTACAATTCATATGTCAATAGAATAATTTACTAGCCCACAGAGGTGACAGTAGAGACACTTGGGATTCGCCATCATCAATCTGTACAACCATTAAACAGGAAGACCGTTCAGCGGTCTCAGAGTGAAGAGCGTGAGTGAATGCTGCTATGTCACAGGGGTCTTCACAGATGTTTTATTGAATTAGACCCTTGACACTTCTACTATGGGCTCAACTGTGATTTCTGGCACTCCAGAAAGACAGCAACAACGCAGTGAAATAGAGGGAAGCTGTTTGAGACTCGAGCCGATATGGGGGTAGCTGTGATATTGTCAGAGCTGATCAAAGGAGCTTGGTTTCAGAGAGAGAAAGAAAACAATATCATGGGATAGATGTAAAGCCTAGTTTCAGAAGTTTAAGCACGGTCTTTGATATATATAGTTTTTGTAATTATTATTATTTTTTACCATACAGTACCTACGAATTATAGGTATTGCATTCTTTGTATCTATTGTATTTGCTGTATTCATTATACAGTATACTGTATTCATTCATTACATAATATAAATGTATAATGTGGGATAATGCTAAAAGATTCTGATTGTTCATTTCAGAAATTCAATTGTTTTTCACGATCAAATCTGGAGAAATACAGAAATGTTGGTGTTACGACCCGTCTAGGGGCCAGGTCATAACATGAATGAAGCACTCGCTGCCCCCCAACAGCCACAAGAAACAAATCTGTTCATTGCAATGTCATTTATTTACAACGTAATGAAAAAGGAAACAACAAAACGGGAGTGTCAACACTTCAGGGTGAGCCAAGGCCAAAATAATAAACAAAACAAAACAAAACAAAACTCTGATTCCCACACACATAACCTTACTGAAAAAAAGAGCCAAAAACAAAGACAGAGTCTGACCTCCTTAACCTATTTCAAAACAGGACAAAAAATGATTGATCAAAAGAAACGGCAGCTCACCCCTACTCACTCCATTTCCTCTACTGCTACGGGGCACTGCAGCCAGTGGCTGTCACAGGTGTACTGCTCAGGTTTTAGGGGAAGGGCGAGAACCTCCGAGAGCTGGCAATGCTCCAGGCTTTACTTATAAGGTGGGTCATCCAGCTGGAACCAGTCACTCCACAGCTGTACATCCACCCACCAATTGCAGCAGGGCCCCTGCACAGTGGAATTAACATAACACGGTGCGTTGTTAGCACCAAACAAACACATACAATAAATGTTCCTAACACACCCTTCCATAAGAATTAAACAACCCTTCTATTGTTTAATTCCAAACTAACAAACTGCTCTAGACAGGGAATGGCGATTACATTTTCTGTGCCTTTCTTATACTTAATTTGTAGGTTATCCTGCAAGAGAATGCATAATCTCCGATTCGAATTTTGCATTTGGGAGAGAACCACTAATAGATTGTGGTCAGTGAATACTTTAATGGGTACAGAGCTGGATCCGATGTACACCATAAAATACTGCAGGGCCAACAACAGAGTCGTTACATGAATTGGGGGCTCATCCGGGATTTGAACCCAGGACCTCTCACAAACGAAGCAAGCAAAAAATGAATTTTTATGTAGTTGAAACAAGACTCCACAGTGTTACCACATACTCCTAGTAGTTTCAGTAGTGTGTTTTGGGTTAAATAATATACCAAATTGCCTACTGCTATCTAATAGTAAAAACAATACCACTGGACAACTAGGATAGGACAAGCTTGTTTACAATTGATGGTACTCACATTGTAAATGCTACTAAATGTAAAAATAAACATACTGATAGATTGAGGACAAATACATATATCTAGGGGTATGATCCATATATCAAAAAATTTGATTTTATTTTATCACAAAATTCCTGGTTAGGTATCTCAGTCATTTGTCCTGCTAACTCCAACTTCTGAGAAAATAACCAAAATTTAGACAAGAATTTTGAATTTTGAATGAAGTCAAAACAAAACATATACATTACATTTTATGAAAAAATGTTTGTCTGTACCTGAAGAATTTGTCTAAGATAAGATGCATTTTTTCCACTCCTATGTTAACACAACAGTTGGGCCAAGAAAACCATAGAAAAGATCTTCATGTTGAGGGTACTAAAGAGTGTGTGTGTGCGTGCGTGCGTGCGTGCGTGCGTGCATGTGTGCGTGTGTGTGTGCGTGTGTGTGTACCTGTTTAGACATCTTTGTGAGGACAGAAAAGCTAGCTCACAGCAAGAATGTTGGAGTTCAAATCCACCATCTGGCTGAGGAATTTCTGTGTGGAGTTTGAATGTTCTCTCCGTGTTTGAGTGGGTTCTCTCCGAGTACTTCGGCTTCCTCCCAAAGGGGTTAGGTTAAGCGGTTATTCTAAATTGCCCTTTGGTGTGAGAGTGAATATTTGTCTGTCTTTATGTGTTAACCCTGCGACAGAGTGCTGACCTGTGCAGGGTGTAGCATGCCTCTTGCTCTGTGGTGGCTGGGAAAGGCTCCAGCCCCCCATGACCCTGATAAGGACAAGCGGAAGTGGATGAATGGATTACAATAATTAAACCTGTGCATGACGGGGCATAAACGTTTATTAAAAAATGCCAGTTTTGCAACTACAAAGTTCTTTAAGACACGGGAGTCAAGAAATACAATAAGCTTATATGTAGTTATCACAGCTAACTAGAACCTATCCAAATATACAGATTTTACCCAGCCTGACGGCCAATTTTGCACAGTGTATAACATAATCATGTACCCCTTTGCAGCGAAGATAGACTGTGAAATTTCTGCTTAATGATAATAATAGGCCAAAGCATTACCTTCAGTCTTGTTGCATAGATATAATGCTCCAAATGTGACTTGACATTCAGAGGTTTAGATGATAAATTTCCTCAATAGGTGCACTGAGAAAATTGTTCCAACTGTTCAAAGTGTCTGTGAAGCTATTCATCAGGGACAGGTGTATAAGTGTATTTTCCTTCACAGGGGTGCCGTAACCACTTTTTAATAGATGATCATTTGGATGAGGCCAGTGCAGGGATGATTGGCTGCAATGAATTCATAGTTCGAAAATAAAACACTACAAAGTGTTAATATTAGTCAGAAATCCGAAAGTGCATGTGTTTCTGTGAGAGATGGCAGCTACGTTTAAACGCATAGATGTTATTTGTTTGACAAGCTGCATCAGTGTCCATTAAACACTGATTAATTCCTAAAAATAACATTCTACATCATCATTTTGCAAAATGAAGAGTGAACTGAGTGAGTTTTAATTGTTGAAAGCAACATACAATACGAAGTCCTTTCAAAGTAAATGTAATTCCAGTTTGGAAAGCTGTGTGCTGCTGAGTTGGATCATATGAGATGACCAGCTGGATAGTGCACTATGGCCAGTGGGGTGCATGCTGTGTCCAGCTGGATGAGTGGTGTTATGTTTGGTCAAGCTTTTGAACGGTTTTGCCTCCCATACAAATCAACAGAGCAAAGCCATGTTGGCCAATCAGAAGCTTGAAAAAGGACAAAATTAAAGAACGATTATAACATTCCCCCTTCTTATTTCTAAGTTACACACACATCAGATTTCTAATGTTCATATTGTTCTTGTCAAAACAGATAAAAATAGGTGTCGTAGTAAAATGCTGAAGACAAAAGCTGGTGCTACAAAGTGGGCACAGCCCCTTTGGGCAGCCCTGGCACAGTTATAGCTACCGTGATGTCACCCACTCCTTTGCAGACAAAAGCATGTTTTTTTTTTTGGTAGCATCAGAGTTTAACATATTTAAGTGGGAAGCTGGAGTGGTTAGTTGTGAGCTACCAGTTGCAGGCTTGTTAGCAAGGTGCATATGGGTGCATCACACAGACATAGATGTCTACTGATGTACAATTAACCACACAACAAACAAATTTGCATTAAAATGATCCAAAGGGCACAAGAAAACTCCAAAGCTTTATTTCTGCTCTGAATGTGTTCATTTTAACCTTGGTAGGTGAAGCCAACACTATTGGATTTGTGTTTCAGCCTCAGGAACTGCCACGTGATATCACCTGACTGGCAATTAAACCAGGTCTTATTTTGGCAAACTTCTTTGATTAAATCATTAAACATAAATACATTTCAGCAAGGATCACAGTCTGTGAGAAAGCTGCAGCTTGAATCACTTGACTGCGATGATGATGATGAGTCTATAAAGTGATTTACTTTATCACCTGTTCTGCAGGGCTGGATATTAAAGTCAAAATATTATACCGCTTTCTAAATATTTTAATTAACAATGTTTCATTAATATGTGAATAGAAAAGATAATCCAGCTGTAATTATGTTTCCTCCCCAAAATTTTTTTTGTTCCAATTTCATTGCAAAGCTGTATCAGCTTCCAGTCAACTTTGCAGCTATTATTTTCTCTTAATGATGTGATGTGTGCTAAATGCAGGTGCTTTGAAATATTCTAGATGAAAGAAGTAGCAGAAGCAGCAAAGTTAAAGGTTAACAGCTTTAATGTCAACAACCTTCTTCTCAAAATAAAAAAATCAAAGTGACAAAGAGAGAAAAAGGTGCAGGTTAGATGCACTAGATAGAGTTTAGAAACAGCACCGGTACCAAGAGAGAAGAGCAGACCAGACCAAGAGAAAGAGGTCAGCCGACAAGCCAGCCTTGTGTCACTTTCTTTTAACTGTTTTCAGCCTTGTGTTACAGACTCCCAGGGCAGGTGTGGAGACAGATGGAAAGGTCTAGATGAACACAAAGAGGAGAGGGTGGGGAAGAGGGAGACCAAATGTTATGCCCTGTGGTGATGGCATGAAGGTAGACAGTCAAGAATGCTTATTAGCGAGGGGATTGGGGAAGAAAATCGGCTGCGTGCAAAGAAACTAAAATGGTACAGCTGCAGAGAGGCCCAGGAAGAAGTGGCCCTCATTTACACTGTTATAACAGAACTCACACACGCGCGCGCACACACACACACACACACACACACACACACGCCAGGAAACATCACTGCCTCAGCTGTGCACATTCATTATTTTGTTTATTTTAGGATTTCATAATAGCTGTGTTTTCACTCAGACATGACATAAATTGTTTTTTTTCCCAAACAAAATAATGTACTCATTATTTGTTTTTGATTGCTTGCTTTCCTGAGATGAAAAATCACATCTCTTTGTGAGATGCTTCTTGATTGCTTGGGGAATTACTTCATTTGTGCAACGGATTTGATTTGAACCCCCACCCTTTTTTTTGGTAATCTGAATTGAGACTCAATGCAAAAAAGGCATCACAGTGTAGAGAAATTATTCCTTTAACACTGATACAGATTGGATCCTTCTTTATTAAGCAGCCTTATTGTGATCTCACTGGAGCGAGCAGTTAAGAAATCAGAAGTGTAAACAATCAGTTCAGATTGGAAGTGTAGGGAAGAGCTGCTTTGACTGAATTTCATGGTATGAATCAACCCTTAAGAAAAAACATTACTTTGCATGAAGGTGAAAAGGATTAAAAAGTAATCTCTAGGAGTTTAGATATTTAGTACTTTTTGTAGAAAACCAGATTCAAAAGAAAACATCTCTGTTCTTGAGTCTACCATGACTCGTGGCTCATGGTTTTCCAAATATCACCTTGCCACTTGGGAGATACTTTGTCACATTTATATCGCATGTAGGAGCCCAGATGCAGTTTGTGGAGTTAACACAATTTGGGTTAATGATTAAAACTATAAAGTAATGACTCACTTGCTTAGAGTTGAATTAAATATTGGTTTATAGTTTGATTTCTTGTACTTGAAATGTATGCTTTTATTTTGATGGACTAGAAGAGACAGGAAGTTAGGTGAGAGGAGAGTGGAGTGACACAGTTTTTTGACCTCTCAATCTCTCTGCATCAGCTTGAACTGTGTAAATCTTCTAGATTCAGTTATCCTGTACCTATCTTTAGACATTTGTATTTAAATAATATAATATATAAACTATACCAAAGACTCCTGTGGATTTTTGGATAAGGAAAAGAGGGACAAAGTGGAACGTCGAGCTAAGCCTTCATTCACTGGAAAACTACTTCGTACTTTTCTAGTCTCACTGATCAGTCAAACTGCTTTTAACTACAATATGTTCTTGTATATATGACATTTTATTCTATACATTTTAAGCACTTTATCTACCACACCCATGGTCAATAACAAACGACCAATTAACCAAACATGTATGTCTCTGGAGAAAGCCACAGTATCCGGAAAAACCCCACTTCACCTACTCTAGAGCTGGTTAAACATTCAAACTGCACACAGAAAGACCCCAGCCAGGATACAAAGATAATCCTTCTTGCTGTGAGACCACAGTGCCAAACACTACAGCTTTGAGGCAACCCTATTATGTATCTCATGTATCTTTGTTAAGGTATTGCTTCTTAAGGCATCCCTCTGTTACTTATGTGCACCAGATATGGTCACTTCTATGCTTTATGTGGGAATCTGCAGGAACTTGGCCAAACGTGACGGGAACACAAGCAGTTCTCTTAACAGTGTCTAGAGCCACTGGGATGGATAACGAACATCAAGGCCCAGGGAAGAGAGCACTATTTATACACACTCGGGTAATCACATAAAACGGGTGAAAGCAATCAGTGAAAATGAAAAATAGGAAGTGAAACTAGAGACAAGTCAGAA
>VOQK01030515.1:23403-45930 GCA_015052645.1 Benitochromis conjunctus
ACCCTAACAAAGTAAAACAGGAAGTGACAAATAAACAGAGAGGCAAGATACACTAAGGAGCACTGGGGAAGGTTAGATAAATAACTCAAAATAACAAACTCACAGATCATGACAAGATGAATGAATCAGTAAATTATTTTTCAGGGATTTTCAGTGGTTTCGTAGTGCATGGTGAGGACTTTCAGCAATCTATGCAATATCGGAGGACAGGTTTTTAGGTTTAACGTATATCTTAATAAGTCTTTCCCCTATAATTTAGCAAAATGATTTTAATTATTGTACCAAATGATTTGGCCACTTTTCTGAAGTTCTCAAAGAATGCAAACCATGATTAATACTCTAGTGGAAACCTTCAGGAATACAGCTGAATTTTATCATTCAAAATTAAAACTATTGCTCGAGATTTAAGTTATGCCGTCATCCCATATTTGAAAATCAGCATTTCACTAAGCAACACTCATGTGAATGTGATATGTAAGTGTGGCTACTATACATTTTATACCCACCTCAATGACAGCTGAAGCCTCTGTTCAGCAATTTCCAACCAGGGAATATTCAGCCATCACATTCTGTTTCCATATGAGAGAAAGTTTTAATAAAAGCACAGGGGGATTTTAAGGCTTTAAGACTGGATCAGCACCATGACAAGATAAAGAAATCCCTCTACAAAAGTGCTGAATTATGTACATGCTCAGATTTTGAACGGTGCTCATCAGAACTTTTGAGCCTTACCACAGTGCATCCATGACAGATCCACATGAGACGCAACAAGCCCCCTGGGTGGCAGGGAGTGGGTGGAGGGAATAGGGGAGCTTAGGCGAACCGTTGAGTCATGAGGGATGCACTCGTCTCTCACCTGCTATTAGCATGCAGAGAGACTGCCTAGTTGAGGCATAGGTTTGTGGGTGATGTGGGATGATGTGTGAGGGGACAGCAGGGCATTTGACCCTTTGCCTCAAAAGGATCTGTGCTTTTCACATCCTGCTGGGTGAAGAGAAGGAAATATACATCATGATGCTGCTCTGGGCCCTGTGGGGAATACAAGCTCTTGAAATACCAGCTCATGGCTTGAAACTGTGTGTGCGTGGATGTGTATGGGTGATTTCTTGTGTCCCTTGGTGTGAGTCTCCCGAAGCATCATGGAATACAAATGGCAGTCATCATTCCACCAACCACAGAGACCACACAAACACACAGACCCAAGCACACCGCCACAGCTACACTTGCTGCCTCCCTGCCCCTGAACTGCTCTGCTGCTTTCCCACACATACACACAATGGGATTAACTAACACTTCGTCTGGCCTGAGGGCTTGTCACCCAAAGAAATCACCAGAGGGGAATCATGAGCTCAGCCCCCAATTTACTGTGCTGCTTTTCCACAGCTGCCACATGCTGCCTGTAGTAAATGACTAGGGAAGGTCTTGAGGAAAGAGCGGGAGAAAAATAAGCCTCCTGCTCCTATTCTTGTGTTCTCCAGCTGAATACCTGAACATGGACAAATCTGCGCTCTTTCACATGTGCAGATATCACTCTCTGTGTCCCCAGTTCAGCTTCCTGACAAAGGGAAAAATAAACACCTGAGGGCTGTTGAACAGTATGTAGAGTGCCAACTGCAGGTGGTTGGAATCATAGGGGATCCACAAATGGATGGATACACAGGTGCTAAACAGGTGTCGGTCTGCTCGGGAGGAAACACAGATTTTACATTATTTTTCTTTACCAAATCCATTGTGTTTTGAAAAATCATGCTTTGTGAAGGGTGTAGAAATGGTGAAGAAACTGTCACAAGTGTGTGATTAAAAACAACTCATATTTTAGCGAGTGGGCAAGTAGAAAGACCAAATACAGAAAGACCAAATGGCAAATAAATTACAATAAGAAAGGAAAAAAAAAACCCTCAAAACATAGGAACATCTACATAGAGAGAGACCAATTGATAAATAAGAAGCAGGGGAGGACCATACAGTTTACATTTCCTACACATCATGCATAATTCAAGCTACTCGCTTGCTGACATTCCTGGCTCCAGTAAATAAAAATACATTTCTGGCCTAGGAAATGTATTTTCTATCAGGCGATATGTCAGTCAACAGTTTCCTGCACTCTCATTGGTAGTCACTTCAAAAAAAAAAAGAAAAAAAAAAGCTGGGAACTTTAGTTTGGATCCACATCACCAGCAGGTCACCTGTAGTCCCTTTCTATGCTCTCTGGTCGTCATGTAACAGCAAATCACTTTCAGTGTGAATGCAACTACATTTTTATATGTTTTCAATTAAACAGGTACCAACGTCTAGATGGCTCCTGGTTGATGTCAAAGAATTCCCCTTTTTGCTCACAGACTCGATGGAAGGTAAGCCAGTTCACCGTCATGGTTCCAGTTATCTAAATAAGCTACTTGAAAAATAAAAATAATGTTTCTTGCTGCTTGTTTACCACATGGTGATCACAGGTTAGATTCTTTTGAGTGACATTGCATTTCACCCAATTGCGGCCCTTGCCCTTTTGTACATTTACACATAAGTTGACATTCCACATGCTGCTTTTAATACAGGTTCAGATACAAATGATGGCACAACAAATATGGATAAGTTTGCCATTAAAGGAGCAGGAGGAAAAGGATTTGCTATTCTCAAAACAGATACCTGCTCCTGCACCAGCTTCACCTCACCAAGTATTTCTGTCAAGTTGTGCTGACACATATGTGACTTCTCATCTGACTAAGCGAGCCCTTTATCTTCAACCCAATCTTCATTTCATGAAATGGAATATAGTTGTGGAGATGGTTGTTTTCAGGCAGACAGAATGTAGTCCTGAAACTCGCTGCATGCTTCAACACTTTTGGTCAAAAGTCATTAATTCAACCCAGTAGCACCAGCAATCTTTTCCATCGCTGTGGGTAATTCGTGACACAGAGGTGCTTGTACAGCAACTGAAGAGAGGTGACAGCAGACAGAACCTTAACATCGGTTCTTGAGATGCGTCACGCATGACCTAATGACATGTTTCCTAAAATGACTCTACAGGGCCTTCACACTGCTGAAAGAGTGCACTCAAATGTAAGGTAACTTACAATTTTGAACCGCAGGAGACTGTTGCCTACTTAAATATTAGTATTGTGTGTAATGTTAAAATGCAGTTACATTTGTATGTGACGTTGAATTGCTAAATTGACACTCACTGCCTTTAAAATTAGCTCTCAGGACAGATAGAGCTTGTATGATTATACTGTAGTGCAGACAGGCAAGAATAATAGTAATGGCTTTTTCTTTTGCTAACATGTGCATTGATCAGCGCTGGATGGGCGTGGCTTCCCTGACTTTCACTTTGCCCAGGGCTCAGATTAGTCAGCCTATGACACAACAACACAAAGGTTGTTGTGTCATAGGCTGTGTCACACAAATTTAGCTGTCATTCCTTTTTAAACACGTGAAGATGAAGCTTCATAAAAATCGTATGTTTGTAGGCTACGTTTTTTTTTTTTTTTTAAATGTCGTACACGCATGCATTCTCCTCTTGGGCTAATTGGGAAGTTCAATTCAGTTTGATTCAGCTTTGGCACCACTAACGACATTTAAGTCAGCCGCATATGTGTTTTGTTCCCCGCTGTGTCTAAATCAGCATCACAGAGCCTCAAGCAAGACTGTAAACTCCGATAGGAATTTGCAGCCTTTCTACACTTTTGACAGTCAATCAGCATTTTTCCTTATTTGTTGACAGTGTTGGGATTTTATGCATATCAAATAAAGTGCCACCACTAAACAATCCTTGTCTGTTCTTCTGCAAGAAGTATTTTCAGGCACAAAATGTGTGAGGGAGGGCTGAGCATTTATTCAAACAGTTGTCTGATTCATTACTCCAGACTGACCACTGTGACAGGAACAGAGAGAAACACAAAGCCGCGTTATAAAGTTGACAAGGGTTCACTCGAGGATACAATTAAATACAGCAGAACAAAAACCCAACAAGCTGCTACCTTTTACACACCTTTAACTTTTTGTTTCTATCAGTCACCTCCTGCCAGAACATGCTATTTATTTTTAACAGAGACTCACAGTGGCTCAAGTTTAGTGAAGTATAACTGGAGCCACTTATATCTGCTTACATTTTTACAAATTTTAACATAACACTTTACTTAATTATTTATTTATATTTATATCTTAATCTATTCATTCATTCTCTTGTTGAGTTTATGGCATCAGTGTGTTTAACCACTTTCTTAAAATAAAAAAAGTCATTTTCTTTTTGTTGCATGCATGCAGCTCAATCCACCAGTGCTCAGTATTCAAGTTGAACAGCGGAAAACATTAGTCATGCACTTTTTGACACTTTATGCAAATCAAATGAGCTGAGGTTGGTTTCATTTACGTTTACATTTCCAAGTAAAATCACTCTAAATTGAAAAAAACAAAAAAGTCTTGTTAATGAAAAATTTGCTTCTGTTTACAATCACCTTCATGCACATTGAAAAAACATAAAAAAAACCAACACTATAATACCCTATATATTCATTGTAAAAAAAAAAAGAGGAAGAATTACTTCCTAATTTAGGAAGGAATGGTTGTTGTTGAATATTTAGATAGTCCTTAAGTTTATGTGACCATGTCTGCACTTAAAATATATATTTCCTGGTGTTTTAGGGACCTGGTAGGTTGCAATGCGTCTACTGCCAGAGGGCTGCAGTAATGCACCCAGAAGCTGTTGTGCATCACTTTAAAGTGCAAAAAGGGAAGCAGAACAGGTTATCTACTAGATGCTGAATTGAAATTAGATGGTACTGTACATGTAAATGAGGGGCAACACAACGGTACAGTGGTTAGCTGTTAGTGTTCCTGCCTCAGCCCTGAAGTTTGCATCTTTTTCTTATGCCTATGTTCCTTCCACAATGCACAGACATGTTAGGTTAACTGGTAATTATAAATCGTCTGTGTGAACATGACCATGAATGTTCCAGTGATAGATTGTACCCAGCCTCTCACCCAGTGTCAGCTGGAATAGGCTGCAGCCAACCCTCGACAACAACAAGACAAGCCCCTATGAGCAAGCACTTGGCAACAGTGGAGAGTAAAAACCCCCTTTGAACAGGAAGGAATATCTGGCAGGACCAGGCTCAGAGAGGGACAGTCATCTTTTTCCACTGGTTGGGGGTTAGTGAAAGAAAAGAGAATTTCACCAAGCCAGGAAACGAAAACAGAAAAAGTTACAGAAAACAACACAAAACTCCCATATGCAATAAAACAGTAGTTTCTTCGGTGCCAAAATTGACTTATTTTGGCTTATTTAGGTTTCTAAATGCCAGATCTTTAAAACATGGCCACTATTCCACTGTTACAGGTAATACACGTCAGAAGCACCAGCTTCGAATTACATCTGACAAAAACGGATTATATGAGAACGTGTTGGTCTTAACCAAAATAATGTGGAAAAATATAGAACCTTTCTGTGTTCCATCCATTCATCCATCCTCTTCCGCTTATCTTTTTTAAGGGTCACGGGGGGCGCTGGAGCCTATCCCAGCTGTCTTAGGGCGAGAGGCAGGGTACACCCTGGACAGGTCGCCAGTCTGTCGCAGGGCTTTCTGTGTTCCCTGTAGGCAAAAGAGCCAAACAGAAAATCAAGCTTGCTTTTCAATCAATAGAAGCGGAATAAAGAATTGTCTGCAGAACAACACGAGACTTTGCAGTAGAAAACCACATCAAGAAAAATGAGTTTGCTTAACAGTACTAGACCCGTGTGACATTTTAATGCAGGCTTGCACAGTATGTAATGTAATTTCCTTTGATTTAGTCCATGACTGCCTTTCGAGAACATGAACATTATTGGCTGAAAGAACTTTCATTCTATTAAATTATTATTTCTTAAAAGACAAACTTGTGAGAAAACTGAGATCCAAAAAAAAAGGAGAAAAAAAGCTGAATGCCCGTGGAGACCGGACTAAAAATCCCAGATGAAGAGGAGATCAGCAGCTCTCATAAAAGTCTCAGGAATGAAGGCCACTGAGATCATTATTTCTGTAAGAACAGCAAGTTTTCTCATCAAAGCCATTTTCAATCTAAAAGTGATGAAAAAGCATGTAATTACAATTATGCCATCCACAGAGAGACTTCGCTAATCAGACTGAGAAGTGCCCTGAGTGGACTTCTCCTGTCCGTCAACAACAGCAGCTTAATGAGCCAGAGGTTTCCCCCCGAGGAAACACATCTGTCTGCTTGTTATGGATGGACTAATGGATGCGCAGAGAGGTTCTCTCCCGTGTGTAGCTCCTGCAGCAACTTCAATAACACAAATACAGCGCAAATAAAATGACAGATTTGGAGCAAATGAGAATACAGAAACAAATCTGTCAAGACAGATGCATTTTAGAGTTTTTAATGATAAAATAATTATTTAAAGTTTAAATGTAAACATACTGAACTGTACCCCTGTGAAAATTTTGGTGGATATTTGGCAATTAGGCAGGTGATGACTTCATCCGTTGCCGAACCCGAGAATTCACAGGGTCCATAGGGTGGCTTTTCACAATTGGTGATGTTCCACCTTTTGCACAACTTCAAGTCAGACCAGGCCCATTTCCGATGTGAAGTTTTTAAACTGAATCAGTCTTTTTTAAATTAAAAACTGACTAGATTCTTTGCCGTTCCTCGTGCAGCCACATTTTCTACCAAACTCACTATAGTTTGTCTTTCTGATTGTTGTTATTAATTAATTAAGTTTAATAGTCTCATAGACCTTCCACTTGCAGTTTAGACTGCAAAATACCTGACATCTGTGAAAGCAAAAAATACACCAGGTCAAATGTGCAAAAGGAAACCATCTTAATTTATTGATGTATAGAAAGAATCATTTCAAATGAAACAAGTGCCCTGAAAAAGATCTAAAACAGTAACCCAACTAAAAGCCTGAACATATGGCAGGAAGAAGGAAAATACTGTAGGAGACAGTCTACTAAATGATAACCACTGAGGGAAGCTTCCATAAACAATATCATCTGACAAATTTTAAAAGTACCCAGAAATGAAAGATTGTTTCCTAAGAATTTTCAAGCATAACTGTCAATCTCTTCCATTTTTCTTTTTACCCCGCTCAAAGCACTCTTTTCCTGCCATCAAGTCTTTTACCAGAGGAGCTGTGCAGGAGAACAAGGGTAAACAAAGTAAGCAAAATGGAAACTGCTGTCAGTGATCCAGGAACATAAGGCTGACTTTAAAAACTAGATAAAGCCATTTGTGAGATGACATAAGCATGTATAACCAGCTGCTGCTACTGAAACAGTGCTGTTAAAGTTGATTCAGGCTGACTTTGACAATATTTGTTTTGAAAAGATAAAAACAAATTTTTGTTTCATTTCATGAAACAGAGGTTTCACTTAAAACTCTCTGGCAGTCCCAGCCAGCTAACAAGCTGCTGAGTGGACCAGCAGTTGGGGCACAGAGTTAATGGTAAAGACTGAGGAGAGAGGCACCATCGCATCAAGTTAAACGATGAAAACAACAAAGAAACAAAAAAAACCTGACACACTACCAACATTAAATCACATTACCCAGAGTGCAGAGAACTGTAGAAAATGTTGTACAGACATACTGTACATTACTTTTCCAATATATATTTATGTTGTATCATCTATTAAAAGGTATTACACATTTAAGCAGGTGCAGGGGATGTGCCCTACTTTCCCATAGCAACACACATCCACTGATTTGTATGTGTTATTGTTTTGGAAATCTTAGGACTCGTTATGCGACTACCTTTACAAAATGAACGGGTGGTGGAACCTGCGTGGTGGGGCTGACACACAGGTCGCCTAAGACAGTCGCACCAAATGCCCTGCAAACACTAATGTGAAACAGAGCATTCCCTCGTCTTCTGCATGGCTGCTTAACCACAACCCTGACTGTGATCATTTTATCACTGTTTCCCCTGTTAATTATAATGTGAAGGGGCCAAAGAACTGAAGCAAGACAACTGTCGCCAATTAAGATAAAATATGTAGTTGTAAGATATAGAACTGTGTATAAGCAGTGATTGGACACAATGCATCTTCTGGGAAGCCTGTGCAGTTAAAGTTTTAAATTTAGTTCTAAACAAGGAGGAGAAAGGGAAACAAAATGTGGGAGCTGGAGGCGAAGGCACTAATGGAAAAATTAGAGTATCAATAAACTTCCTGTAAGTGCAAGGCCAGGTAAAACCATCCATCTCATCTCCACCTAAGCCTCTGTATAAACCATAGAAAGCAAGAAAATCAAAGTGGAAGCAGCAGCTATTAGCAGCTTGTAATGTCAGGTGTTTTCTGACTTTGTTGTTACTCATTATCTGAGCAAATGTTGTGAATTAGTTAACACACCCTAAATATCAATACACAACTGTGTTCAACCAATTTGTCTTTATTAGCTGCCTTGGATAGGGTATGCTACACTGATGATTTGATGATCTACAGCCTAAAAGGATAATTAACTTGATTATACAAGGTGTGACTGTTCCATTTCCTCACTTGGACGGTAAACAGGGGGCAGAGCTTGATGCCAGTGTGCTCTAACTGCGTGACATTTTTCTTGAGAAATTCTTAGTCCTCTTATAAGTACCACTCACCACTCCTAGTAGTAGTAGTCCAGCTTATGAGCAAAAATGTTTATATGCGTTCCAACTTTGAGGGGAAATTCTGAAGAATTTAATTTCTAGCAGCAATTCTTAATAATAGAAAGCTTTATAAGCATGTGCCTTGGGTCTTTTATCATGGTCCTTGGACCCTTTCTAAACATTTTTTAAGTGTAGCAAGGAGCATTATTGACTAATCCAGTTGCCACAGTTGGGTGTGCAGCGATATTTAGGTGGCATTTATGTGTCAAATATCAACAACTATAAAACAGTGACCAGTGTTACTCACTTCACCTGTGAGTGGTTTTGATGCTGGGACTAATTGGTGTACATCAAGTAGCATCTAATCCATGGAAAATGGATGTCATCTCTAAATCTGCAAGCCAACTGAAGTTTTTAGCAGTGGAAGAAGAGAAATCATGTAGTGTAATTGTCTCTTTGTTAGTAGCTGAAATTAAATTATGACTTTTTTTGGACATTTGATACAACTTCCACGTCCATTATTCATCTATCCATTATATTTTGCTTTACTTTAAACCACAATGGGTAGCTCAGTTATGGCACTTTGCCTGTGACGTTTATAATAAATGGATGAACAGGATTTACACTAACCAAGTAACAAACCCACAGCTGGCATGTCTGAAATGTTTCCAAACAGTTGAATCCTGTCTTAACTCAGTGATTTATTGATTTGTTTACTTTGCCTACAGAGGTACCAGTTGTCTTAAAGAAGCTTTTTGCTTTCATAGTTGCAAATTGCACAAGAAAGCTGTTTTGTAAGGGGTAGAAGACAAAACCACAGAGAGATGGAGAATGCAAAAGGTATTTTTCATACAGCTCCAGGTTATTGTGCACATACAGCAACAGCTACCAGCACTGTACTGTGTATAAAAAGGTTGATATGTCGGAGCAATGGACAATTCTTAGGCACTTATTTTTAAAAGACATCTTAATCGGCAGTGACTCCCAAAAACAAGAACTTTGGATGCAGTATTCTAAGTGTTACCCACAACATAGGGCCAGCAGACACTGATCTAGCTATGTTGTGGACAGGAATTAGCCTGCTGTGCGCAGCTTGAAATACCAAATGCCACCATACAGTGACTGAGACGAGAGAAGAAGAGCGGTTTAAGAACAAACACATTTTTAGTGTGCAGACGGTTTACCTTTGAACTGCCTGTGAGCTGAAGTGCAGCATGAGATCCTTGAACACTGAGTGAAAGTCTACGTTTAAGTATCTATTCTGCTGTTGTCACACCCTGCTGGAGGAGCTATAAAACCCCCCGCTCACTGCTAACGGTTCATGCAATCTACTTTTTTGACAGCGTTGTCCTTGTGACCAAAAACCAAAAAAAGCAGCTTTTTAGCAGCCAGACCAGGCTCCATTTTAACAGTTTTAACTTCCTGTGAATGCTGGCACTAATGCGATTAATTAGGGGTGTTATTTAGGTGTTCTCAACGTGTTTAAGGCAAGAATTAGTTTGAAAACTCTAAAGCGGCACTAATCCAACTTCTTAGTAACTTCCAGTTTGATGGCACAGAGAATCCACTCTATAAAATGCTTTAAATGCCTTCACATTAATATAATTCATACAGAGTAAGTAATACAGAGTATATCCAATATCGGCAAACCAGCGTTTGACTAATCAACTACTTGGACACCCCTGGTGATGGAGATGTAGCTGGTCTTGGAAGAGTATCTGAGTAACTAGGATGAGGTGAAAATGGGGAGGAGGGAGATCCCACTATTAAGAATCTGAAAGGCAGAATGACAGAATGGTACTGACACTGGAGCACAAGTAACTGAGACTGACTGGGTTGAAGAAGGCAGGTAAGAAAACTATTGGACCAGTGTGATGACCACAGAATTGAGTCTGACAGTGTGAGAAAGCGGAAGTGACAAAAAGAACAGACTAGGAAGAATAGGCAGCCCCATACGCCAAGGAATGCAGGCAGGGAAGTGAATACTGGTATTCCTAATGAAACATCTCCAAAAGCTTCATTTAAACTTGTAGTATTTCCACTTTAGGATAACATAAACTTGAACACAGCACTAACTGAATTAATGTGATCACTTTAAGCTTGAAAAATAATTTAAGTGCCTTGAAAAATTATAGGCTAATAGATTTTTATCTTGTAAGTGTGAAAAATTGGTGGTTGCCCGGTGATCACATTGGGGACTGATTGCAAGTAGTTGCAACAATCAGTTGGTTCACCCAGAGATTGCGTGCACAACACCATCAACCTCTGGGTGACTACTTTTATTGCAAAGCCTCTGCACAGGTTACCTGGTGAGAGCCAACTGTATTGGACTGAACAGCACAGCATGTAAAGCTTGTTTTAGAGATTTTAGAAATTTGCATGCATGTAAAAGCACAACACGATAATAACAATTTCAAAAATCAGTCTGTCAGAATGCATTTATATACACTAGAAACAAAACAGCTTTTTACAATCCTTAGTTTGGAAGTCTAGGAGGCACAGGATGAACAAAATGTATAAAGTGCACCTTAGCAACACCTTGAAACTTCTAAAGAAAACCCAACTGTCCATAAGCGATTTCTTTTCACAAGTTCAATGTTTCACACGTGACTTAACAGAAAGGAAGCTATAGACTTCTTCTAAGGTAAAAAGAAGAAAGAAAAACACCTAACCATGGATTTACTCAAAGACTGAGGACAAAGGTTTACGTTTCACACAAAATCACAGCAGCAGAAACACCACATCACAGATGCCTGGGGAGGGGGGAAGCATGGCGCTGGATGAGTGTGGCTTTTATGCAGTTTACTAATGAGGAAGTGACTTCAGCTGTGCATCAATGTGTGGCAGCATGCCTGCAAACAAACAAGAGAAGAAAAGAGAAAACTCCCTTCTAGTAAATAGAGCCCCCAGAGAGCAAATGGACGTAATACAGCTTCACAAAAAAAAAGAAACAAAATAAAAAAAAACTCTTAAAAATAAAAATGAATAACAACAAAAGCAAGCACTTTACAGTTATTAAAAAGAATAAAACCTTTGCGGAAAATAAATAAGCCACGTGATTTTTAAAGTACACCAATGACTTGGTCAGTTCGATATACAGTTCTTTCACAGGTCAGTGCATATATGAGCAAAGGCTACATGTTCAATATCTTTAGGAGTGGTGGAGACGGAGCAGCTGGTATTTGAAGACCTAACGACTTGTACAAAAATGTGTGGATATAAAAGTGAAGTTAAAGCCAGAAGTTAAAGTTCTGAAAACCAAAGAATGGACTTTAAAATCAATGTTAAATGCTGTAAGGAGCTAATGTAATGAAGCTGGAACAAGGGCAACGTTGTCTCTTCTCAGATTAAAACTTTTTAAAAAGAAGAACTTTCAATCCTTTTCTGCTTTTTAATTTATATGATAGGAAGACATTTTAAAAGGGCACCACAGAGTGTGTCTTACTGTGTCATGATAAAATGTAGTTTGATGATCTTGAGGACAATTATAATTTCAAATGCAGCATCCTACTGTAAAACCTTGGGTCCTGGCATACCATTGACTTGACAGAAGAAGACCCACACCACTACTCCCTGATGGCATCATCTTCACCCAGTGGAACTGGAAGTACTCACGAAATTCCACTTCACAAAGTATTCAGGAATGCCTAAAGAAACACAATAAAGAGCCCAGATTGCAGTTGAATCGAGACTCCAAGAAAAGTGTGGGAACAAACTGGAACAAGTTTCACCACCTTACAAAACAGAAAACTAGTGATCTGCTGCCAACACTTCAATGATAGGCTTGCTGTCCTTTGTCACATATACGAATGATCCCACTTCAGACATGTTTGCCCTCCTGGAATTTTTCCTTGTGGTTTAAGCAAAGGAGCATCCTTCATACAGTGTGTATAAGGCAGCACAAGATGACGGACGCTTGTTTGGAGTGAAAGTATCAGCTGTGCTATCCAGACACTAGATCAACCTGATATCATAGAAACTTTTTTGACTAGGGACCTAGGAGAAGATTGTCTGACTAATGTCGACATTGAACATTTGCATTCCCACTTGCAGAAAAAGTTCAGGACTGAGTGTATGTGCGAATATGGTCGAATAGGCAACACAAAATGTCTGAGAGGTCCATGAAGGTTACGTACTTGACAAGTAGACAGTTGATTTTAATGTTGTCTTTATCATCAAAGACTTGTAGAACCGATACATAGACGTGTCTGTCAGAGTGCAACTGTGAGGCTGCTACTTGGGGTTGCCATGTTATCGCTACTTACCGTACTGTAGATTCACTTCATTGGGGGTTTAACTTCACTTGTGACCTTGGCAATTCTGCTCCACTTTTCAGCTGTTAAAAATAACTACAAAACCCCAAAGGCAGCAGGCTGCACTGGAAATTATGGCTTCTTAAAACTGCTCTTATGAATGGCCATAAACATAACCTCTATCTGAACAAATAAGCCTTGCTGAGGGCTACAGCAGAGCTGCCATTAAACAGGAGTCCCCTGTAGCTCAGATTAGTTTTTGCGCGGTCAGCCTGCCAAGAATAAAACTCAGTCTATATAGCAAAGGGTTGTAACGACCATGAACCAGACGACTCCCCTCGGTCTTTAACGGCAGCCTCAGTGAATGGAGTATGAATCAGGAGACTAACATGCAAGTCAAGAGGAATGGTGCGGACAGGGATATCACAAGGCCCAGCTCAGACAGCAGCAATAATGCAGCCCTCCAAATCCTATTATCATTGTAATGGAACGGATGGCGTGGGAGGACAGAAGATGGGTGCGTGGGAGGGGGAGCAAGACGAGGTGTAAGGGTGCTCCTTCTCTCCGTCTTCCTTTGTCTCAAGAAAATGTGTGTGTCTGTGCATACACGCAGACAGAGACACACATAGTCTTCTATCTTATTGCCAGTCTAGCGGAAAGCTCCAGGGTGACACCTGCGTGTCAAATAAATTCCTCCCTAAAGAAGAAAAGTATCAAGAGATGTGGAGATTTCGGACGTATTTCCGGACTTTAACTGAAAATACCTTACAGGAACAAGACAGACGGAAAAACCTGAAAGCAGATGAGGAATGTATAACGTAAAAGAGATATAAGTGATATAAGGCAGGATACATACAGGCAAAAACAGACAAATGATAAACAACGCAATGAGACCTTATCACATTTCACTCAATTCATCATAAGAAGACTGGACAGAAAAGGTGTCTAAGCTAATGATTATCTCCAAAAACTCGAGTCCTAACAGCCATGTGAAATAATGAATAAGAAAAGCAATGAACCCCATCTGGTTTTAATACTCATTAAGTCTTCAAATAAAAGCACAGCATTTTTCAAAAGTAATTGAGATGGTCCAGAGGGCAATAAATGGCTGTCTGGCACTAGTATGTGGATTATGGAGACCTTAACGAGACCCGTGCCATTTGCAGAGATAAAACCCTGTGACCCATTTGGACAGGTATAAAAACAGCTGAGAGACCGCCAACTCACAACAGTTCACATAATGATGCATCTTTGTACAGTAGGTATTACTCCATGTGCTAATTACTCTTTATATTTACTATGAAAAACATAGCACAGGGTTTGACACTAAGAATTAGGATTTCTGTCTTCCTTACACAGTATTCAACAAATAACTTTATGGCTTATGATGATTTATTATTATTATTTATTTACAATTTCCTCCTTAATGCACTTCAGATTTCAGTCTATGTGGGGGAATGGGCATGAATTTAGGCACTTAAAAAAGTGAATGGGCACCAGTGCATTTATGAATGCATGGATGAAGCTGGATGCACCTTATCCAAGATAAGTGCTCATGTTAGGACCTTCGGATATAAAAGTATTAGAACTGCATTGGAAGTCAGAGAACAGGACCTGCCATGAACAACCATTTTTCTCTATTTTTATTGTCAGCATCTCCAAATACTGGCCCCAGTGCAACCCAACTCTACATTAACAGACTTTTTTGCTGCCATTCCATTAACCCATACAAAGTTGCTCATTTCTAAAGCTTCTCGGGACCTCACAATAGACTGGATTACAATGGAATTTTTCTGACATCTTTTGTGCCAGCATGGATGTGAAATAGGCCTTAAATTGTATTCATAATTGTCCTAAAAATTCTTAAATACAAATTGTTAAAAGTTGAAGTAACTCTAAAATAGCACATCTTCCAGAGATAAAATTCGGTTTTCTCTACTGCCAGCAAATATGTCACTAAAGAATAAATTGTTTCAGTACAAGATGTGCTTCCTTGTACAGCAATTTTTTTTTTGTTGCTATAACTGAAAATGACGACGATGCCTTCAACACCTCATTTCCTTGTGATAATGTGGATGCTGACATATTGTTTACTCTTGAACCAGCAAAATGCTCCTCACATGTTTGTACAATGGAAGAGACTTTCATTATGCAGCCATAGCAGAGTGCATGCAGCATTTCACAGATAAAATACAGAACATACTGTGTCCTGGAAAACAGACCATCAATTTAACAGTGCAATTTTCAGTGAGAACATGCAATACACACAGATCTGATTGTAATGACAAATAGTGTTGGAAAGGGGAATGAACAGAGTATAAAGAAGACTCACGGGCCTAATGTAGTGAGTGCATAAATAAAAGACAAGACTGCAAGTGGCAAAGGGTGGATACTGAGAAATATTTGTTTCATTTGACAAAGGACACAAGCTGGGCAATGATAGGACTGGAAAGGTTAGGAGACACTAGGCGCAGAAAGTGGAGGAATTTCGATTTGCTATAAGTGGAAACACTAAATTTTGCAGTGACAAGAACCAGCTGCAGTCTGGCCTAGTGACATTTATATTCATGGTTAAGTTAGTATTGTAAACAACCTATTCCTCCTACATGTTCAGTCGCAAAGTTATGAGAAGGAATCTTGTAAGAAGATGGGAAAAAACCATGTAAAGGCATCACATAACCTCCCAGAGCAGTTGTCAAAGCTTTAGCTGGGCATCAGAGCATACACTGGATCGCTTCCATATCTTCTCATCCTGTGCAGAATCAAAAACCCCACAGAGAATGTAAAGTTGTCTTCTAGCCATTAAATACTGCATGAAAGTAGTGAGTGCAAGTAAAGCGAGTAAGACAGACATGTACATTGATGATTCCCATAGGATACACAATGCAGAGAGATGTTGCGTAGTCTAGATTTCAGCACTGTGGTTTCAGGAATTTGTCTGTAGGCGCTCCTACATGAATGAATTAAAAAACATGTAACATTTAATATATAACATATGTTAAGCACAAGGCATAAAGGCAACTGACTTAACTAGAAGATTACTGTAGAATAATGGATGATCTAAGATATACTTGGGACCTTGGATTCATTTATGCCGTCTGAAACCTTTCAAGCCTCTCAGTGAATCTATTTACTTTGAACTTCTGAGCACTCCTGAAAATATAACCAAAATTCATGAGATACATCTGGAATCTGTTGGTTTACAGCGTTTTAAAATTTCTCTTCATCTTTTGAGACATTCGCTCTCTTCTTTTACCTACCATACTGACTGTTTGTAACAAAATAGTGCATGTCAGCATAATAACATCAAATATGCTCAAATCAAGAATAAAAGCATTTGTGGAAGACACAATTGCAGAACAGAGTTAAAAGATTTATTATAAAAAGATTTAGATTTGTGGACAAGTTTGAGATCTTGAGCTGGTGAAGAGAGAAGGTACTGAAGTTTATGTCGGAAAATGGGCAAGCAGGCGAATGAGATTATTACATGGCTTGAAGCTGGAAAAAAAAAGGGGGAGGCTGGCAGGGAGACAGCTAAGTTAGAATAAGGGAAATCCTAACACAGAAGCAGAAACACAAGCTTAAGATTAGCTGATTAGTTGATAGAGCCAAGGTATGAGATAAGGGACTGGTAGAAACTGGTGGATGCATCCTGCATCCAGAGGTCAGACAAAAACAACAAGCCAGTTCCACATTTGCACTGCATCCTAACAGAGGTGATTATCACATTCATTACACCCCCAAAAATGTTTAGGTTAAATTCCATTTGGTTACAGAGCACCTTTGATCAGATGTCTCTAGTAAGCAACATTAAATTAGGAAGAATTCCACCTTCTTAAAGGGCAATCCACAATCAAATTTAACATCACGAGATCACTCAACCTGTGGTATGAGTAAAACAGATGACATTGCTAGGATAGCAAATCAAACTGTGCACAATTTAGGTCTGTGAGGAAATCCTATCAAAAATGGACGAGTTCAGTGACAAATCTGAATAGTGTTAGAGATCCTTCTGCATAAAACAGATAGCTGCCAGCCAATGTTTACTGCAAGACAATGTTTTAAACTGACTGCTTTGTGTTTGCATGGCTGCGAAGAGGAAAAGGAAATGCAATGTTCAGGGATGAGATCATTTAGATAGAAGACAAAATGGATATTTAGGAGAAATAAGAAGGCTGGATTGATAAGAAATCAGAGGAGCTGCTGAAAAGTCCTGAAGGCACCTTTTACAAAACTGGTTCTCGATGATGACCACGACCACTGATACTTAAAAAAGCCTACTGATGTGGACACTGAGCACCAGGATGTGAAAGGTTAGTTTCTATACCCTCATGGTTCAACAGCAAATGTTCACATGAAGGGATGTCTGTTTCTGTCCACTCTGTTGAATCTAGCAGGGAGGTCGTCTCCACTCACATCAAGCTGGAAAAAAGAGAGCTCTGAAGCATGGCCACCGATGTAATTGACTTCATAGAGAGCACTCACGTCTGCAGCCTGCTTCCCAGTGGTCGTACAGGTCAGATGGAAATTAACTGTTAAGAAATTCATCTTAATTCAAAGCGGGCTGCAGAACAGACTGAGCAAAACCACAGGCAGAGAAGAGTCAAACAGACTGAAACCAGAGGTGGTAAAAACCAAACCAAAGAAACTAACTGGAAACACGGGCACCAAAATAGACCATAAACACAACAAAGGGAAAACTAAGAAATGAAAAAATAGAAACATTAAGATGCTGGTGAAAGCAGGAAGGTTGGGCCCAGCTGAGGAAAAAAAATAACGTTCAGTACTTGGCTAATTTACTGAGAACTATCTTTGGGTAATTAAAAACTTTACCCCGATGCTGCATTTACCAACATGATATTAGTGTATTTGAAAGAAAAGAAACAAAGTGGATATTGATAATTCAAATAATTATATTTTCAGAAAGTGTGATTAAAAATCAATTTCATTACATGTTATTTTGATGACATCTTTGTCTACAAATGCACTGATGTGCGACTTTACACCTGTTTAACTGCCTGTTAAATATCAGCCTGTCACATGAGAGCACCCCAGTGTAGATAAACATGTAGACATGGTCAAGACGACCTGCTGAACTTCAAACCGAGCATCAGAAGAGGGACGAAGGTGATCTAAGTGACTGGTTTCATGAATCGCTGACCATTCCATGTCTTTATTACCAGAGTGTACCCATCTCCTGATGGCTGTTTCCAGCAGGATCATGTGTCATGCCACAAAGCTCAAAACATCTCCATCTGGGTTCTTGAACATGAGAATGAGTTCACACTACTGAAATTACCTCCACACTCACCAGATCTCAGTGTTACAGAGCACCTTTGGGATGTGGAGGAATGAGACATTTGCATCGATGATGTACAGCTGACAAAAGTGCAGCAATAAATAAAAAAGTGCATAATTGTATTTGTACAAACACTAATAGAGTTTTTCGGACGAATCTATTCATTGTTTAGATTATAACATATGGGGTTATTTATGTAAGGCATTTTTAATGCTTAAAAGACACTTAGTACTTTAAATTTGATATTTACACACACCTTGAAACAACTGCCTTCAAACTGACTCCTGAAGTCACTGAGTAATTAGAGCAATTGGATTTGCAAACTGTGTATTTAATGGTGTGTAATTAACTGCATGCTTTATATAGTTTATATATTACATGTACAATAAAGTGTTCTGATGAGACTACATTTGCTTCTACATGCTGCCGATTAATGAGGTGAACAGCAAACAGCAGCTCTGCCAATATGTTTCTTGTCATTATGTCATCCAGGCAAAACATTACTCCCATTTGCACAAATATCTTGTCAAAGCAGTTTAGAGGAGATAAAACACTGCAGAAAGTAAATCTGTTGGTTTGGAACTGTGGGGCGAAGGGTCATAACCAAGGGCAAGTCTAGCAGTGCGTGAAATTGCAGCACTGAAAATAAAAATATCTGTTGTGGTAATAACAGGTTTGGAGAAGCACCAGTATATTTTATTGAACAGTTAATGAATCCCTGCTGTATTAATTTTGACACTTAAGATGGCATGAAATTAAGCCTTTTGTGGCAGGTGTTACATTACTGCTAACACTCTAAAGGGACTTTTACATAAGTAAATGACACATTATATTAAATAACATTAAGTATTTAGTGAAAAGTAAGCAAATATTTACAGCCGCCGAAACAAGCTTGACATGCCTCAAACATTTCACCATATCTTCGATCACCACTTACCACCATCCATTAAGACTGTTCTCTAGATCTATAAATCATAGTCCCAGACCAGCGAGTCCAACTCAAAGCTAATTAAAGGATTTCAGCCTTCTTACTTCTGCCTCAAAATCTACAATCTTAAGCCTGTCCCTTTCGAGAGGTTGCCTATTGATCACTGCTCCCTTTGTCGAGTGTAGAGCTGTACGGCCGATGCAATCAGTTTTGATATAATGGGCCCATGCGTTTAATTGGGCTTGGCCTCGGCATTCTTCTCTATTGATTAAAATCTCCAGACTAAACCCCTAATCAAGCTCCAGCATTGGTCAGAGAATCACTTCCTGACAATAACCATGCAAGAGGATTTGTATAAGAATCCTGTCACATTGTCGGAGCTCTATAGTATTTAAAGGACACATTATTTCTCCACACAGTGCTAAATTTTGTACAATGACATGTTTAAAACAGCACTGTAGTTTGATCATAGCATGGGCAACATAAAATATGAATGATATGAGGGATGGACATTACAATGAGAATAATTTCCACCAAGAAAGTCTGACAGTGCACCTGAAATGATTCAGCAAAGATTTATATATAAATATATATTTAAAAAAGTATAGTTACCACAGAAAACTTTATGAAAGGCGATCCGGCCAAAACAAACATAAGAATAAAGACACATGAGTGACAACAAATTGACCTAGTGTCCAGAAACTTGGCATTAGTGACTACTCAGCAGAGTACCGGTGAACTGCTGACTGTGGACAGTTATCAACATTTACTGTATAGACACCAAACTGGCTCAGCGATTTTATAACTGTCTGGAGAAAAAACAAAACAAAAGTTTGGTATTATTTTTACAAAACTAACATTTTAATATTACGATTAGCATTATGATACCAGCCATATTAGAAATTATGGTTACTAGCCTATAATACACACATCATAAAAGACTAATAATAGTGTCAGGACTATGCAAATGTTTTGAGCACGTCTAAAGCATTATTTTTTATTGTAATGAAACATAGGAAACATTTTTATGTCTAGGAAAATGGGGTGCTGTGATTTACTGGGACACGTGTAAACATAAATAAAAAATACAGTATATAAGACAAAAACAGAAATTTGTCTGTGAAATTCTAAAGGCAAGATTTGAGCCAAAAATGTCAAATGTGGATTAATTCGAGTGTAATCTGACTCCAGATTCCAGCCTGTTCCCCTTGTTTCCCTTTATTAAGAAGGGCTTCTTGACAACCAGTCTACCATTGACACATTTATGATGATGCTTCAGTGGGCAGTAGCTGGATCAACTGAATGACCAGATGCAATTTTGCAATTTGAACTAATAGCTCTTTGGGAATCATCTTGGTGGTGTGAAAATACTTTTTCATGCTTGCCAAACTGTGTTCTCTTTGCATTTTGTATTCTTAACAAAAGAAATGGGAACAAATTCTATGTTTTTGCAATCCATCCAATTCAGAGTTTAGGGGAGATGGGCTACAGCCTGGTCAGGTCGCCAGCCTGTCACGGAGCAAAAACAAAGAGACAGACAAATTCACACCTATGGGCAATTTAGAGTTAACCTAACCCCACTAACTGCATTTCTTTGGAATCTGAGAGGAAGCTGGAATACCTGGAGAGAAACCCATACATTCCTCAGAAAATGTTCAGATGTAAGAAGAAACTCTGGCTGCTTAAAGCAAAACATAAAGAAATGAGAGGTTGCTCCACTTTTGCAGTCAGTTACAGTCCAGTCCATAATCAAATTACATTTAACTGAGAAGGGGCATCATGTTCACAACCATAAGCAAAATTCCATGAGTAACATTAATAATGTCTACAAAGTGAGGCAAAGCCTCATTGTGCATCATTGTTTCGTTGATTCATTGCTTTAAGGTCAACCATGAATCAGAAAACTCCAGGCAGTCAGTTTTGCTGAGTACAGCAGTCTCTCCAAAAGTCTCCAACAGATAATAGCAAAAATATATGATTATCGATCCGGTCCACTCCTCTGAGATCCAAAGGGACAGTTGATGAAATCAAAACAAGTTTTATCTTTTGCCATTTCCAAAGTCTTTTTATCTTGATTGTTCAGTTTACTACCACGGGGGACACATCATTGTCCAGTGTGAATGTAACTGCCAGCAGTGCACAAGCTAGTAATGAAAAAAACAAAAACACAACTCACAAAGCCTGCTTGTTTATCGAGCATAGAAAGCAATTACCACACCGCTCGCGACTAGGTAGCCATATGCTCGGAGTACGCTTTGTACAGAAAGTGTATCTAGTTTTCATTAAGTACATGCTTTCACTAGTTTATATATTCATTACTCCGTGTAAGGTCTTTTTGCCTGGAGTACCCTAATGGAACATTTTAATGGTCTTAGTAAATCGCGATGAAATTCTTGTAAATGTTTGCTTGGTATTGTACTATCAGTGAATACAGAATGAGACTTACCATTGGGAACGTAACAAGTGAAAAACAAACAAGATGTAATATGAAAAAAATATGACAGTCTGCATGATTTAGAGAGGGAACAAACAAGCAGTAATATTGTTTTATACCACTCTGGACACTCACATCAAACACAAGTAGCTGTGCTGCACTTCCACATCAATTATTCATCAGTACATTGGAGTAGATAATCATAAATGACTTTGCTGAAGAGGAATTCAAAGAACGTAGCATATGTATGTTTGATGAGCCACCCACTATATATTTATTTTTTAGACCTTGTGACTTGATCTTGGGTATTGCAAAGACTAAGCATGATAAATAAGCAGCTGATGAAAGGAGTAAATCAAAGTTACTACTACTGCTACTATTATGTTTGCTTTTATAACATTTATCTTTCATCTCCCGCCCCGTATGTCACCAAGACCCCATTTTAAAATTGAGTAACAAAATCAATACTTCAATAAATCAAGAGATATAGCTCGGTGCACCTGGTAATGATTTCTTTCATTCAGGTGGACACATCTCAGGTCAGCGTTTCATGAGCTGTCATGGACTTTGAGGGCTTCTAAGAGCAATTTCTTATCATAAGGTTGCGTCTCAAAAATACATTAAGGCTGGCATTTTTTCCTTATTAACCATGTTGACTCTTTCCACCAGACATCTTTACATAAATCAATTTGGGAAGCTGTCCTAGCCTGTCGAACTTGTGAAACATTTTGTGTTGTGCAAGACCTTGAAACCTGCATACAGCCAATAAAAATGAGAATAATGAGAGTTAAAAAAAATTAACAGTGTCCATTTATGTTTGTCTCCACGTTGGGCGAGTGACGAGTATTTGTATATGTGTGCATGAGGGTGGGAATGTACGCTTGTGTCTGTGTGCGCCTGTTCGTCTGTGTCTATATGTCAGGTCGAGTCAGACTCCACCTCTCTGGGAACACCTCAGACCCTCCCAGGTGTGCGGGCCTATCTCCCCCCACCACACTCCCTGCTGGTGGCTGATGCCCTCGGACGTCGGTGCATTGGTGG
>VOQK01030515.1:62606-86141 GCA_015052645.1 Benitochromis conjunctus
AAGCATGAAACAAAAAAAAACAAACAAAAAACTTTGCATGTTATTACTAATCACATAAAACATATTTGATCCTTCTTTATGGAGAAACCTATGTGGTCAGTTGTTCCTAGTGGATGCTGCTGATCATCACTTCTTCACAGTAAGAGAAAATACAGAGAAAAATGTAGAGAACAATTCCTGATAAGTACTAATACTGATTGACTGTTTGTTAACTACTAATGCTACTTAAAGAAATTTAAGTAAAACACGTGCCTAGAAACAGGCATAAAATAAATAAATAACTTTGTATTGTACATTAATGTCCAATTAATGTACTTCTAATTTTAGAGGAAACGCTAACTTAAAGCTTGTAAGTTTTCAAAACGAGTGAAAAGTCTCTGGTCTGGCAGGAGAGATAAATCCACTGGGGGTTGCACTGGGAAGGGAATCCGATTGGTAGAATCAAATATGTGGAGCTTCCTGCTGTGGTGACCTCTATGTGACGGAGGAGCTTCAGAGCCTGTTTCTGTCTCAAGGTTGGATCTTAAGAGGAAACGGCATCATGCTGTGCTGTTTAGTGCTGACCTCTGCTGTGCTGAGCTGTCATATTTTGTTATTGCACTTCATGGGATTATCAGGCAAACAGTGAGGGTCTCTTGGACACTGCCCTCAGCAGCAGTTAAAGTGCTGTAAACATTGTTTTTTAATACTCGGAACCACTCTTGAGATCGTAAATACAATAACTGCCTCAAGTGTCAGTGAATGTTATGTTACATTATGATCTAATCAGAATGAATGGCTTTAATTTATCTCATCCAATATTTTTAATTTATTCATATTAGTAGTTAACATTAGAACCACCAAGGGGATCATTTTGAGCCCCTCGGCAACAAGGGAACTACAACTCATGCTAAGAGTGCAGTTTTGATTTTTGTTCTGCAAAGAAAAGGTTTTATTTTGGTTTTCTTTTGTTTTGTTTTTTTGCAGATACACATGCTTACAGAACGTATGAGTTTAATTAGCAGAATTTTTCAGGCCAAATGTTCAAATATTCAATTTCAATTACAAAATGTACTTCTCACAACTCCCAGCTATGATATTCATCTATGAAATCTACACATCATGTTGAGGTGTAGTGAATTACTGTCTCATTATTTTTATTTTGAATGGCGCTTTGCACTTTCTTTGCACCTTCTTTGCACTTTCTGCACTTTTGCTTTGATTTGTAACAACATATCTCATTTATACTCCATTCACCACACCAGCCTCCCCCTGCATCTCACTGATGTCTACAAATCCCAAAAGCACCCCCATCCTTATTTTTTTTCCATTTCTCACTCTCTATTCATGTCCCTGACCATGCCTTACTCTCACTCCCCTTTACCTTCATCCTCGCTATATCACGCCACACGCCTCATAGTCAGAGACAGATAATCAATACCCGTGGCTCTACGTTCCAAGTCTTATTGACTTTGTTTTTCAGGAAGACTCCATAAAGAGTCATTGGGGAGATTCTGTCACTGCCTGTTCCATCCCCTGACATTAAAACCTCCTTTGTTGCAGCCAGAGACAAGAATATTGCAGATGAGCTCAAGTTGCCCGCATGGCCGCTGGAATACTAAATAACAGTGAAGTGAGACAGCAGGGCCACTTTGCACCTGCAAGACAGACCAAGTTCAGCATGGTGTGATAAGAATACAAGCAACAAGTCCTTCAAATATTCAGAAACACTTGTGTGGCTGTCAGATTATTTTTCTGTGACAACCTGCTGGGTGGATTGTGTATAAAGAGCACTATGAATACAAGTTTTCCAGAAAATGACTGTAAACTATCTGCAATGGTTTGCTATGTTGTTGACTGATACCAGTGTAATACAAGTTACTGGTTCAGAGGTTTCCATTTCTCACCTGTGGATAAACAGAATTGTGTTTGAGAAGTTTAAGCAGGGTCATAACATCTGTTTCCATCCCTGATATACATTTTTTATAACCCATAGAGCTTCACTCATGTATAAAAACTATTAAAATGTATCACTGAGCCACACTGTTACACAGATGAACATACACTGTAGTATAGTTCCATTCAAACTACATTAATCATCCTGTTGCCCTAAATATTTACCACAGTGGAAATTGTGAGCAAACTCACAGCTGAAAATAGTCACAAGCATTTTGAAAAAAAACAATAAAATGATGCTGCCACTGATCACTGATTCCTCTCCATTTGTTCCTATATACCATCAACTCTCAAATATACTCAGTAATGCTTCGCGCTGAGACTTTCTACTTAAAGGGAACCCCGACTATTATGACAAGTTTGCGCTAAAATATGTACTGTGCTTTCAATAATATATACGTGGTATTAAGATACGCAAAATGTTTTCCTTTTAAGCACATTTTATATAAATACTGTCGGACAATCCATATACATCATCGTCCCAGAATGCATTGTGTGCGCAAAAACATGGCCGCTCCCACGGCACCAAACCCGTTTTAAACAAAGATTTAATGAATAACGAAAACATTGCAGTTATTTACAAGTATGTTTTTATGTAGTGGAGATCATTTGTAACATATTTAGAGTAACTTGTCATAATAGTCGGGGTTCCTTTTAAGTTTAGTAGATCCGAAGCTTCAGTTCTCTGCCACATTTACTAAGGAATGCATGCACACATGAAATATAATCACTTGGAGACTCAGAGTGTGAAACACAAGTGAAATGCAAGCTGTTACTTACAGCACTTCACTTCTACATTTTGTCAGATTACACCTTTATTCCAAAAGTCATTAAATAATATTTCACCTACAAAGAATTCTACACAGAATACCCGATAAAGTGGAAAAAATCATCTTGAAATTCTTACACATTTATTAAAAAAAATATATAAATAAAATATAACACATGCATAAGTATTCACATGCTTTGCTCAGCAGTTTGTTGGAACACCTTTGGCAGCAATTACAACCTCAAGTCTTTCTGAGTGTGATGCACACTTATTTGTGGGCACTTTCATGTTGCACTCATGAAAGCGAAGCCACGTGAATATCTGTTATGTCTTTTATCCTGTCTTCCTTCTCTCATCCCAACCGGTCGCAGCAGATGGCCGCCCCTCCCTGAGCCAGGTTCCTTCCTGTTAAAAGGAGTTTTTCCTTCCCACTGTCGCCAAAGTGCTTGCTCATAGGGGGTCATATGATTGTTGGGTTTTTCTCTGTATTGTAGGGTAATGCAGCTTCATGTAAAACTGCAGTTTTACATGAAACTGGAGCTATGCAGCATTTTGTGCATCTCATCTATTCCCAGAATCTCTGCAAAAAGGCAGTGAAGTGTGCAAAGTTTACATGACCCATAGAGTCATGTTAACATTAACCCTAACGCTAATCCCACATAGTAGCCACAGCAATGAGAAACTGGAATAAATTAAATAAATGAGGAATACTTTCAATTAGGGTCACAAAGAAATTGTAATCATGGTTGTCCAAAAAGTGAATATTAAATGCAAATCTTTGAAATGTGAACTCTGAAGAACTGCTTATATATCTACCACTCTAACCTCCATAACTGTGGTAGGCTCATTAAGTGTATGGGGACTAGCATTCCAGCTTATTTGTGTGCCATTAAAACTATTTACATTGGTAGACTTAGTAAAGCTCTACATTTTCTATTTTTATGACAGACTGTTGATATAATTTTTAAAAAATTACCCCATCTATCTATTTGGTGATGGCAATATTGTACAAAGCCTTTGCTTATATTAGCAAAACTCTAAACCAGACCCTAGCATCATCTCCATCCATGTAAAGTTAGACAGTAGTTCAGTTTCATGCACAAAACTTCTTTTCTAGCTTAGTGGAATCATGAGGCTCAGACTGTTCTAGTCATATTAGCCTGTTATGCTAGAACATAGACTGCCTTTCATTGGAAAGGAGGACTGTGCAATGACGGTGAACACAGATGTGGTCACAGAGTACACAGAAGATAACATTCCAAGCAGCCTACACATCTTCTGTAGTGAACATGTGGGATAATCCCATTACAAGGAGGCCACAGCTCATAGCTGTCATAATGACGGGGAATGGACCAGGTGACACAGCGTCGACGATAAGAGAGGATCATGTTAATTTGCTTTAGCACCAGATGCAAATATACCGCCTTTGAAGGACTCACCTTAACTACAGAAAATGCTTTGTTTGCAAAAAGGGTGGGAGCGTGCAGACAGGAGTGGAATCTGGGTGGTGTTGACGTATTAAGTAGTGCACTGATGAAGGCTCCTGCTGTTTGTCAAGCAGTTGGTGGAACTCTTCCTGGTGAACCGCACCTCAGGAGATCAAGCTTGACTACATCTATTAAACATCAATCAGACATTATTTTTCTGCATTGCTATCTCTTAATTTCACCCTGAGAGCTCATGCATGACATTCGCGCAGACAGAATGCATCTCTTGTGACAACTCCAGATGTATTATAGAAGTGCATGATGCTGTCTTAGTCTGCCATACAGTATTAGCAGATCCCAGGACTGCCCTGCTGTGGCAGGTACATTTTTGAACAACCTTGTTTCAGCCTGCTGTCCTCTGGTGAGAACTTGTTTATTGAATCTGGGGAAAAAAAAAAAACATTATTCCATATTGCTAGAAACCCATGCAGAGTTTTACCTTTGTTGGCAAGCAGGAGGAAAATAGAAAAAGACTGCTATACACACACAGCGTAATTTAGACCCAAAAATATACAGCATATTGTTTTACATCTACTGTACATAAAAACATGGTACTGTAGAATATACAGGAAAATCATTCATAGTGTGGATTCTAGATTCCAGAAATGTGAAGCTGGACTGTAATCCCTATAGTGATAGATTTTTTTATTAATAACGGGATTGAATTCCATTAATGGTAAATCTTCTCTAATTTATTGGAATGTTAGACAATATCACAAGTGTATGTTTGTTTTTTTCTCTGTTCTTTTTTTTTTTTCCAGTCTATCTGAAATGGATCTGTTTTAATCATCAGGTTCATCATGCAGGAACAAATCACGAGGTAATCAATTTGTCTCCTGGGACATAGATATGAAAGGGACAAGAGAAAGGGAATAGTCCTGTACTATCCCACTGGATCATCCAGGTAGCATTAAGCTTACTTTCACATAAGGGAGCAGTCTCCAGCCCAGTCCTATAAAGCATTACAAAATATCTCTTTAAGAACAGAAAATATGCTTTTTGTTTTATTCTGTCATGCCATAATGTTGATTTTCAAATAATAACTTAAAGTAACTACTACTACTACTAATACTGCTACTTTTGCAAAAGCTCAGATGTTAAACCCCTCAAAATACTCAAATTTTCCACTTCTCCTGACATCAGCTCGTGAGATTTCTTTTGACGGTCGTCTGCTATGGACAAATAACTTGCCTAAGAAAGTTCAGACTTGAGGTGAGAAATAAAGGTGATCATACCAAATATTGATTTTCAAGATAGTACAAACTCTGCTTTTGCTGTAAGCCATATTTAAATGCTTAAGTTTACACTGACCATAAGAAAGCAGAGATAGAGGTAGTCAAATAATGTAAAATAACATCTGAAAAAATTTGGGTTCCAGTCACTACTTACATATATAAGAGTGTGTGTGTGTGTGTGTGTGCGTCTTTAAATGAATTGGCTTGGACCAGTATTACACACAATATCACTTTTGGTGAGCGTTTGACATTTTATGCCACAAACTGGGTCAGACTAGAGCAACCGCATCAAACATACTTTAATAAATCATCTCTGACTGATTCAGAGTCTTTGGCCAAAGTCCCCAATCTTTCACAGGAGGAGGATAATCTGGGCAACCAGTGCTGACTCACCTCGATGAACAGGACGTCACAGCTTTCGAGCGGCTCCACAGTTAGATTGTTTTCGGTGACCTTCTGTTCAGACACACGTCTGGTGGAGAATCAAGATGGACATGGCTGTAACTGTATATACAAAATTAGAGACATTTTTTGTTTTATTTCAAGGTTTGTCTATGAAATTCTTTTGTCAAAATATGTTGTGCTCTTATTTAAATGACATTTAGTTTAGATTTGTGCTTTGTTGTAATTAAAAAAATCTAACGTATGTATTGAGAGGACTTCTTCTTTCGTCTTCTGTGCGGCTTCCCCAGAGATGAGGGGCCTTCAGCTTCCTCATGTCAGTTTTCACAGGGGTAGTTAAGTTCATATATGTAATTCTAGTGTAATTCTAGTGTAATTCGAGTATGTGCTAAGCAATCTAATGGGATTCACCATCAGATGTGTGGGAAAGAAGAGGCACCACCCCCTGGCTCTTACTGAATTGGAGTACCTTCATTTTTCCATCTCTTCTCTTAATTAAATCAAATTTCTTTGATATTTGTGCTCACACTTTAAGAAGAGGACTTTTCGTATTAGCCTAGATTGGTTTTCATGGTTAAGACATCAAATCTACTTGGTTAGGTTTGAGAAAAGTTGAGTTGGGAGAAAGCCTCATCTGGGTCAAGCTGTTCACTGTGTTTTTTCATCTACTTGGATGAAATTGGGTCTGGTGAAGATTGGACCTCATGTTGCCCTCACAAGAACATAATGTGCTGACTTTATTTTATCCACATTATTCATCTCACCAGCCCACTAGACATTCTCCCAAAAAGGCTTATAAGACCTTGTGCTTCTTGCTTAAGACTGCAGTCTTACACTATGCCACGCAGAGGTCAGCTGAAACCTGCAGAGTCAGGAGACAGCAGTGTAACGCAAACATTCTTCCCATTGTATTAGAGATACTCTGTGATAGGGCCACTGACCCTCCCTCAGGCTCCATTATTTTTCCCCACTGATATAATAGATCGAGAATCTCCTGTAGAGGGAACAGATGGTCTGAGCTGAGCATAACCCAAGGCCCTTCTACCCACAGCTACTTTTCTTCTTCTCGTTTGTAATTGTGCCTTAAGGGGAGCAACCCAAAGTGGCTTTCTAGCTTTCAGTTTTTGGCCAGAGCTTCAGCTGAAGCCACCCACTGAAAGAAGAAGGATGCTGTGGCACAGATTGTGGGGTCATCGTGGCACACAGAACTTTTGCTGAGCTGTGCGGTTTGGGTAGATTAACACCCATGAAAGGAGAAAAAAAGGATTGAGTTTAATATTGAGCATATTACACTGAGTTAGAATCACATGACTTTAGCAGAGAAAAAAGGAGATAACCACTCAAGAAATGCCAGCACATACCAAAATCATATAATAGAATCTTTGAAAATGAAGAGAACCAAGTACAGCAGAGAGAGTTTAAAAACAAATCATGGCGATGTCATAAAAGCTATAAAGGGCCACCGTGGCTGAAAAGATTATCGCAGGAAGAAAGAGGGAGAATCGAGTTAGGGTTAAAACATTTCTTCAAGTTATTGTTTCTGAAACTGTACATCCCAGTGTGAGATATGAGAATGTAGAGCAGTTATTAGATAAAGACTACCTCAGCACAGCAGCAGAGGACAGAAAATACTTGGACAGAGAGGTGAAAATACCACTAGTTGTGTTCCTGGATTAATAAGGAGGCAACCAACGAATGAAACAGGATCACTGTGGGTCCTCCAGAGGAAACGGCTGAATGCAACAACTGATGACCTCACTGGGAGTGAAGACGAAGAAAGGTCTTGACTGGAAAAATGCAATTTGTTCAGGGCGAACCCTTCTCGATGCATGGTAATTCCCATCATGTGAGGGTGTAGCTCTTATGTGACAGACAAGCCACTGCAGGCAGTCTCATCATATGTTCCCATAATTTATTTTCTGCCTAAGTGTTCGAGGTGCCCTGAATTCATTGTTTAATCCTTTTAATCACAGCACACTTTGCCATGGGAAATGTAATGAGCTTGTTTTCATCTGCTAGCGACAGTCGCTATCAGCAGGTCATTTACACTCCAACCTCATCCCTCACTGCTTTGTGTCCTGTTCTGAGTTGTTTACCTAAATCGCATTCAACAATGCAGCACAAGAGGATAGAACGTCTTTTACATTTACATTTAAAATTACATTTCCTCTGTGCCTTTGTAATATCTTTGTTCTACTGAAAAAGCTTTAGGATTAATATAGCGGGATGGGAATGACACTCAGGTTTCTTCATAATACTGAACATTTAAGCATTAATGAAAGGCACCTGAAATGAATTCTGCAACTGGAATATAATATTGCATGCCACAGTAGGCTTTTATTATATTTCATATTTTTTAATTTATTCTGTTCTGTTTAGGAGTATATCCTATAATGCATCCGCCTGTAGCCAGCTATAAGAATTATACACTATTCTTGAGACTTGTAGTTTACAACACAATTTCAAAGAGCAATGTCCTGTATGTATGGTATGTATACATACCATACATACAGGACTGTGTTCTCATACAGGCTGTGTTCTCAGAACTTCTCTACTGATGCATTTTATGCATGCAGTCAACTAAAAGTGGTCCCAAATGCTGCTGGTTAAAAGCAATGACTAAAACCAAATTCTCTTCCTATAATTTTCTTCAACAAGGAATCGAAACGCCCTTGGGAAGAGAGTGAAAATTGCTTTATGAAACGTGAAAAGGCAGGGAATTTTAGATGTTGTCCAGCTAGGCAATAAACCATCCGTTCTAAAAGTGAACGAACAGTCACGACCCTAATCATCAAGGACCCAGACAATATGCCAGTTCAGTCAACTCTTTAGCCCATGAGTGTCCAGAGTTTTCGAGGCAGCTTCTCAAATACAGATACATCCGGCGCATGTGGATGAGCTGGCAAAATATATGAAACATATAAACATGAAGTTGACACAGAAAGCAAAGTTGAGGAGGACTATGATATGACAGTGGAATGGTAAAAATGGTAAATGGCCTGCATTTGTATAGCGCTTTACTCAGTCCCTAAGGACCCCAAAGCGCTTTACACTACAATCAGTCATTCACCCATTCACACACTGGTGATGGCAAGCTACATTGTAGCCACAGCTGCCCTGGCATGTAGACTGGAGGAGCCTGGGATCAAACCACCGACCTGTCGGTGAGGAGGTGACCCGCTCTACCACCTGAGCTACAGCCACCCATACAGTGGAAGCTAATATCTACAATTATTGTTACTGGTATATCATCTTTTCTCCATATTTGCGTGTTTTCTCTCGTGGTACTCCCACAGTCCAAAGACATGTTAGTAAGATTAATACGATTATTACTGTAGGACCATCAGGTAACCATCAGAGGTGTTCTGTCTTTAATATGTTTATATGCTAATGAGACAAATAAGTAGCCATGGAAATTGTATTTCTATTGTTATACAGCAGAAAATTGTGAAGCTTTTATTTTGACATGTGCATAGACAGGAAGCAGGAAGTGCAGAGAACAGTGGGAAAAGCATGGGTACACCTTGGTAATCGTTTGTGTTGACTCCAAAACAATGCTTCGGAGGAGTCCTTCAGAAAGCAATGCTTGTAAGTTCTGTCAGTTCTTTGTATATTTGGCATTTAATCATGGGTTGTTTTGTGACATTACTTTGTACCTTCTATGAAGCGTAGTAGTTATGTAGTAAGGGTAGAAGTAGTAGCCTCTCAGCTAATGATGCAAGTGTACGCTCACCCACTACCTGCTTATTTTTCATTGTAATAATATCAGATTGTATATCTATAGGGTACTTATTTTGTAGTCTCTTATGTTAGTGCCTAGCTATACTTACCTGCTGATTATGTGACAATCCATTAAGAGTTTTTTATGTGTTTTTCTAGTTTCACTCAAGTTCACTGATGTCAGTTCAAAGTGATTGCTATGTACAAAGTCATTAAAGGAGCAAGCTCATCTTCCTGGCTCTTGATAAAGAGTTTGGCTGGCTGTTTATCTATGTTCATGCTCAGGGAATTCAACACATAGAGAGAACAGTACAAGAGGCCTGTTTACCAACACATAGACTGCAAAGATCTGGCAGCGAGTAGAGGCTCAAGCAGGTCCTAAAATGTCGCTGGTTTGTATATCATTGCATTAAAACTACTGACAGATAATAGCATTTGTCCATATCACTGCAAAGCGATGATCGATTGGGAAAATTTATGCTGTAGCATTCATGTTGTTACTCCAACATATGACCCACCTAAACATTGTTGCAGGTTAACCAGTAGCCCATTGGCAATGGCCTAGCCCAGCAGCACAATGGGCCCCACTTCACTGCATAAACTGCTCAGGAAGTCATCAGTGCCCGAGGCTCTGAACCAGCCAGGAAAATGCCAATGTACCAGAGCAGCAGCAAAATGTGCTGGAACAAGCCTGAGGCCTCATTTTGCAATACACAGCACCCAAAGGTGGCAGACACCCCAATTATCACAGTTCCATGTCCATATCCTGGTAGGTCAGAGTTGTTACCCAGGTGTTTTAGTGGCTGAGCAGTTGTATATACAAAGACAGGCAAATATTTGTAATGCCCATTTGCCTCAAAAAAACAATTTTCAGAGTTCTCATTCTGTTTCTTCTGTAATCGTCAAAATGCAGTTAAGTAGTAGTCATGAATAATTTAGTTAGGCTTTGTGGCGGTAAATCAGATCTATTTTTTCGTCTAGAAATTATAAACAGAACCATAATTAAAATGACTGACAGTGAAAAACATATATAATTACAGGGCGTCTCAAAGATGAGCAGGTACGGTCCTTTAGGTAAAAACAAAAAAATACATTCCTGGAAAGAATCTAAGTAGTAAATATTAAATAATTATTCCTCAGCAGTTTATGAAGAACACTACTCCTTTCATCTGTACATTCACATTCAGGACCGATTACGAGCAATTGCTCGTCAGAAGAAATGGTTTCTACATAAAGAGGCTGTATACTGTCAGCAGCTACAGGGAATGTTCATTGGGAGCTGTGGGAAGAATGTATGCTTCCTAAACTAGATATTACAGGAAAGCACAACTCTTTTTTTTTTTTTCCCCTGAACTGTTTGAATGAAGTTTAAACGGCAACTCTGTGTCTGTATATATGAATGTGAATTTCACCAGGCGCTTTCATGCCTCAGGACGTCAGTGAACCAATTAATCTAGCCCGTAATAGAGTGAATGCTTGTGGATTATTTTACTGATTGGAAGTTTCAGACGGCAGCAGTTAATTAGGTTTAAAGGGTTTGACTGACGTCTGCGTCTCTCTTAACTCCCTAATTTAATTGTCAGTCCTAATATAATAATCATACGGACCCAATTATTGATTGACTGCAGGTATGCTGACATTTAATTGGGGCACAGCTACGTCATTCCTGCCACTCATTTCACACTTTTCTTTTTTTAAATACATAAAATAACAGCTGCTCCCGTCTGTCTACATACTAATAAAACAAAAAAACCCAACATGAAGACAGTATCCATATTGTATGAGGCAAAAAAAGAAGCAGACAGTGTGTCCAGTGCAGTGATGAGAACTAATTGGAGGTAGCAGCTGAATCATAGGCTGATATGATGCGGTCATCGTATCACAGTGAGTCACTCACCGCTGCCCAGACGCATGTATAAAATAAAAACTTTAATACAATATTCATCAAGGTAATTAATTTACTTTACTCCTAGTTCCACATTTTCATGCAAACCAAAATGATTTGAAAGTAATTGCGATAAATATCATGTACTTATTTTCTCTTCACTAAAGACAACTAATTCAGCCACCTGTACAGATGGCCCATCAAAGAAAACAGGACTAAAATCTGTCAGTAGATTTTGAAACAAACATTACATGTCGCACGGCAGATCTTAAAATGATCCCAACAGCTGGAATGAATCATGCAGATGCTGATGTGACTTTTCTATCATTAGCTTTAATAATATGTCCCAAAGACATTGATGTCCTGGACTGGTTGGTATCGCTTAAGTTTTGTTCAAAATTTGATAGGAAACTAGTATGTATGTATGTACACACGCACACACACACACACACACATACATATATACCGTATATCTTCCATTAGTAGCCCAGGCGCATATTCAAAAAATTATTCTGCCGGCCCGGCGGTTGTTGGAGACCGGCTCTTATTCCCTTCTCAGACAGAATTGTCACGGAAGTGAGAGGGAAAGAGGACCCAGGTGCGGTTTTTAGACTGAGGTGAAAAGACAGTGCGTTACTTACAGTGCTCCAAAACGTATTCCAACAGTTCACAAATAATGCAGTTCCCAATTGTGCTCCTCCTTTGCTTCTGAGTGTCTCCTTGTCTGTGGTAGCCCAGTGCACGAGTGGTGCTCCCCGAAACTTCTCTCCGCCCGACTCTCCAGGAGAGGAAGTAAAACACCAGAAAATCACAGTTAGCAGGTTCGCTAGCCGACAGTTTCAGTTCAGTGTAATAATCCCACTTTGACGGCTGCCACGCATCCAGCTTAAATGCCGCTGGTCGTAGGTGACGGCTGACTGGAAACAGCTGGCCGAGTGATGAGGCGCGGGAGGACCGACGACAGCGCGGAGGGACTTCCGGGTCGAAGGTCGCCCGGCTACTATTGGAGACCTGCGTCTATTTGTCGTGACATGTTTTCAAACCTGCGTTTATTAGATGTGATTAAAAGAGGCAGGCTACTAATGGAAGATATACGGTATATATATTTAAATGTGTGTGTGTGTGTGTGTATATACATCTCATTAAAACTATAAAAAGTAAAGCCTAAACAAATAAAGCCTGCTTTAATGTGACAACACTTGCAGTGCTTTCTAGTGTTGAACAGGAAATTACTGCTATCAAGAATAAAATAAAATAATATTTTTAAGGCCTAAAAAAGTTGGTTAAAAGAAAAAATATGTATAAGTTTGTTAATTTAAATGCATACATAATATAGTATGTGAAATAACGTGTTTAAGAATTAGTAAACCTAAGACAACTGGAGCCTATCCCAGCTGTCTTAGGGCGAGCTATTTTATACTAATGATATAATATCTTAACAGAATCTTTGGTTTTCTTATAAACTACAGAAAAGAAAAATATTATAGTCAAATTACAGAAAATCTTATAGCACCTTAATTAACTTAACAAACGTGTAATTCACAGGGGGCTTCTCTGTGATGCTTGTGGAGAACTAATTAAAGTTTAATGGACTGCTACAAAATTTGTAACCTAATCCGTGTACTACTTGTTCTTCTTCCTGTTCATTGTCACAAGTGTGATCTAAAAAGTGATAGTAAAGTCTGGCTTCACTGGCGAAAAAGCCTGAAGCCCTGCCCGGCATATTGAAGAGCATTCGTGGCACGCTACAGGGTTTGACACAAAAACATTATACGTGGATTTTTGTAAAATTAGAAAATCTTAAAAGGTGTTGTTTGCAGGTAAACTAAAAGTTAGCCGCAATCTAATAATAAATCAGGGGTACAACTGGCAGAAACAATGAAAAATGGAATCGTTTGTGTGCTAACGTTAGTAGTTGCAATGTTAGATACAAGTATTTGCTTTATAGGAGTATTTGATATGCTAATCTCCTCTTTATTTTTCCTGCGCAAGGATATTTTAGTTTGTTTAAATATATGAAAATGAATTCTTGTGGATTATTATTAAAATATATAAAAATAAAATTTGGTTTGTGGTCTGCCTTATGTATCTGGACCAGGAGCTGATCCGTGAGAAATGCAACAGATGTCACTTAATATGTAGCAAACAGACACTCAAATTTCTGTAATATATGAAAATATATGGATGCTAAAAGTGTTGGGAAGGATGTGCCATTATAATTATACTACACTTATAATATTTGTCTGTAATCCAGTAGTAAAACGTAAATGTTTTAGTTTGCTTAAATTAATGTGATTAATGATTTATTTTGTAATAATGTTGATATTTGTGCTCCATAAGTTCTTCGGTTATTGAATGATGGCTAGATGGGGGGAAAAAAATGTCTTTATATGGACATTTGAGCAACAATTGTTTGACCTCTATTCGTGCCGGAGATGGGACGGAAATTGTTGGGCAAATCTTTTGAGTTTTGAGTAATGAGTAATGACTTTTGCTTCCAATTTACTCAGAAATAGAAGCAAAGAATAAAAAGAGTGAACTGTTCTCAGTCCAGAAACAACAATCCACCACTGTAGACAAGACATTAAAGCTCCATAAACACTTGCACAAGCAAGGCGTTGGCCTCGATTGTGTACAATATATGATGCTAACACAAAATTAGCAGTGGCAAACCATCTAACCCAGAGTAATGCACAAACAGACTGTATTCCAACCACAGCCACGCTGCCAAAGCTTTATGTGCTACAGGTAATAAAAGCAAAGATGAACAGGCTGTACTCATTACTCATTCCTACAATAGAATCACTGTCACCACAATATTTTTTCTGGCTTATGAGCTGTTACTCACTGGCTTTACTGCCAGCTTGGTCGTTATGCTTAAATATTCGACTTTTCTGAATGTCCTCCTATACTTGTAAGGATATTAGGAAGTTTTTTACACATATAAAAAACGTAGTATTGTCAGTTCCATAGACAATGTTCAAAAGTAATTCAGTAACACTATTACAAACTTAAACAAGTCGTGTATTAATTTTATTTTTTTTTATTTTTTTTTACCTTGTTTGTTTTTCAGAAAGTTTTTTCCCATTAAAAGCATTTTTTTTTTCACCTCACTGTCCTCCTTACTCTGTGGAAATTGCAGGTTTTTGCTTCTTGATATTGTGAGGTCTTTGCAGTTAATTGGCACTTTATCATCAGCAAGAGGCCAAAGGCTGCATATGTTATCATGAACATCATTTGAGTCCCTATACACTGGGGGAGAACTCAGTCTAGATTATTTTCTTGAAAACAAAACATGCCAACAATGTCTCCCAATTTTTTTCTTGTTACAATTTAATGTGATTTTGAAAGAATATTGCATAAAATGTCCAATTTTCTCCAAATTTCTCAAAAAAAAAAATCACATAATAGAAAGAGATCCATAACTTTTTGAATCATTTTGCACCAAATAAACAGACAAAACATTACCTGGCAAAGGTAATAGCACCAAATGGAATTGCACTGAAGTAGTGATACATCATCCATTGTTACATATAGTATAGTTTGAACTAATAAACAGCTGGTGTAGCTAGCTTCAGGCTTTTCATCTAGCCCAACCAGCAGGCTGTTATTTTAGCTCAGAATGAAATATATCAACAGTAATCGTCATGTTATTTTAACATTCATGCTCCCAACATAATGTTAAAATAACACCAGGGATTTCCTGATCTCTCAATCTATCATCACCACCCTTTAATACTTTGGTTACGAACAAAACTAATTATATCCCAAATACATGGCTGTGGGCTTTGAAGCTGCATTTCCTTACTGCAGAGGCAGTAGTGTGAGAACCAGAGCAGCAGTCCTGGTGCTCATCAGTGTCTAAAAAAGTGACGTTCAGGTCAGCAGTATGTCGCCTGAGTTTGGGGAGCGCACCCAGGCCAACACTTTGTTATCATGGCTGCTGTAAGATGCAGTGAAAGATACTAGACAGCTGTGATAAAAATAGAAATGCAGCTGTTCCGTCAGACACACAACACAGATGACAGGTTTTCCATCTTTTTCAGTGAATTTATAAACGGTTCTTGTATAAAGCCCGTTGCCACACACATTTGTTAAAGCACCCTTTACTGTAGTGATTCTAAAATTCGATAGAAGTGTAACTATTTTTAAAAATTATAGTATGTTTTCTTTATGTAAGTGTTCATGCTTAGCAGGGCCAAGGAAGATGAAGAGTCATTTAAAGACTCAAATGTCAGTGAATGACATGTGCAACATATAATAAACCTTAAAAATGACGTTACCTTAAAGAAAGTGCTTTAGCCCTTTGCACCTGAACCCCCACATAAACTGCTTTGTTCTACCAGTTTAAAGACGGCTAAATAGAAAGGTAACTTACTTTAGCTCAGATGAACTAGTTGGCAACCATAGGCCATGGTACAACAATACAAAACAATACATTCAAATGTCTTTTCTGTCTAAGACAAAAAAATATTCAAAGATGTCATTTTGATGATCACAGGTAGATTTTTAGGAGTTATAAATGCAAGAAAATGTTTATGACATGTGGAAGTGACACCTCAGCTATAGCGTGTGACTTTTGGGGGCAAAAAAAAATCCATGATAGAATCAATAATTCTCACCGAGTATCCTCAGTGAGATGGTTATTAGTTTTCTCCCTCAACCTCCAACACACCAATCTTAATCAGCAGACACATTACTCTATTGAATTCAACAGCAGAAATACATTTGCAAAGTTTTAGAAAGCAGGCCGCAGAGCGGTGCAAGACGAAGGCATCGCCGTGTTTAACGTGAAATCGTTGGAGGTTGAGTGCAGATTGATGGTGCCATCACTCTGTCTGAGTCTTCATTTGCGGTTTCTCAACTGTAAGCTGTGTCTAAAATTTGGAAAAGGAGAGAAGCACAATCGCTCACTTTTGGGCTGTTAGCTTTAACCTGCACTGTGCAATGATTCGTTCTACCACTTGTTCAAAGGATCTATGCAGAAGGCTTGTTTCTGTAAAACAGCATCTAAAATGTGTTCCATAACAACACAGCACAGCGTTTTTGTTTTCCTTATTCAAAACTTTGCCCAAAACAATTCACTCAAAAAATTTACAAGAGAGGCTCACCATCAGAATAAGTTATGGGCAAAATCTACCGGTAAGACGAGAGTGATGAAAGTGAACCACATTTTCAGTATGTGAGTCGGGCAGCTTTGTCATGTACACACAGTCAAAGTGGCCACCTGAGGCTGAAGTGGTGACTATCTGCTATTGGCTCATTTACGAAGAAATGCACTCACAGGGACTAATTAAAGAGCAATCAGGTAAAGGCTTACAATTTCTAATTGCCTCCCAGAGGTCCTAAAGGACATGAACTCAAACTGGAGTGAAGGAATTTAAAAATGAATTTATAGTCTGTGTAAAGGAGTAAAATACTATTAAAAACAGTTGTACTTTCACTCTAGAAGTAACATTCTAAATATGCCTTAAGGGGATGGAGAGGCAGCTGAAATGTAAATAGTTAACATTAGAAACTCATCACAGCAGCATTTCAGAGGAAAGTGTCAAAACCTTTTAATATAGAGCTGGTAGGATAAGAAAATCATAGCGCAGCAACATTCCCAATTCATTGCAGGTAGTTTGCCCTAACAGTGCTTTTTGAGGAAATGTGATCGAAATCTTAGCTGTTAATAAGATTAAAATATGTTAAAGGATCATTTCACTTTATTGCAAACTGGTGTGTTTGTGTATATTTATGCTTATGTGGGTGAGAAGAGTAGGAAAAAACACGTTGTTTGGACAATGATGTGAGAAGTGTATCATTGTTGTGAATTAGTGCGCTCGCAGTTTCTAACACTGGACTGGATTTGTAGCAATTGCATGTAAAGGTCCTCTGGAGTAAAAGTGTTTTCACTTAATCATTGTGGAGAGGTTCTGACTCACTGCCATTTGTGTTTCACTGTTAAGTAGGTGTAAGCTTAAGTGTAAATGTAGTGTTCTATAGATGAGTAGACTGTTGTGCTAATAGATATTGAGTACAGGTAGGGTCAAGGTGTTTGGGGTCAAGCTACTCGTCACTAATTTATCTTTGCCTTTAGACTCAGTCTGCTCCTTAAACATGCGGGACGTTTATTTCATGGTGTAATGCACATAAGTAAATTAGTGATCTGTTACACATGAAATAACAAAATAAATGTACTTAGAATCCTACTTGTACTTTACTAGAGTATTTCAATATTATTCGTCCTTCTCTTTCAGCTGAGCTACATTTCAGATTTTGTATTTCTTTTATGCAAATACATTTGTCTTATAGCTGTAGTTGCTACATATTTTACAGCCAAACAAGACTTAGAGACTGCTTATGAAACAGATATCTGCTTGCTTTAGGTGGCTGTAATGAGGAGCCACCAGTGTGACCCGTAGGCACATAAGAGTTTTTCACCTTAAGGGGATTCGTTTCGTCTCCACACGGATGTGGTAGTAATGTGTCAGGTCAGTGTGACAGGTGAAGATGCCAGCTACAATTGGAATATACTAGTAAGTTCACACCAAAATGCTGACCCACAGAGATTAGAGTCAACTTTCCCTTTACAGTGTATTTTGTGTATTTTTTATTAAGTTGTTAAGTTCTTAATAGAAATTAAATAAGTTAATAAACTTGGCAATTGCTTTGTGAAAAGTCGGGTCAGACCTTCTGTCAGGTTGGATTCCTGGACAATGTGATCTACACCAGTTTTAACTAACTATAAAAAGAGAGAGTAAAAGACAAGCCAATATTACTTAAAATGAAAAAGCAAAGATCAAGCTTTGAACTGGTGTAAAAGGTATGTCCTCTAGGACAGGTGTCCTCTGGCTGCCAGAGGATCTAAGGATAGCTCAGAAAACAGTGGGACAAACGAAGATATGCAAACATATACCATTTGTTGATTCTTTACAATCAAGTGTAACTTGTAACATTTCACGAACAACACTGAAAGATTTGGGAATTCATAGTAAGAAAATGCACAGCTGTAAAATCTGATAGTAAATGCAACAGCATTGGGCTGCTGGTCTACTTCATGTTCGACTGTGTCAGCCTCGGTTCTCGACTCATCGTAGATGATAAGTCATTGCTGTGAAATCAATTGCCGAAGCTTCATTAACTCAGGACTAGAGACCGAGCAGTGACCCAGTGGTAAACATGAGTTACCGTATGGAAAATGGTGCATTCCCCAGCCAGTTGGTGAGTGGTTGTGGAAGACTGTTTGCTGTTGCTAAGCAAAGTATTATATGATGCTGCACCAAAAACCTGCTTCGGGTTGCTTTGGTTGCTAGCAAATTACCGCAATCACCCATGTTTTGCATGGAAGATGTCAACATATCCGCAAACACTCACCAAACACTCACAAATACACACTGCACAAATACTTAAGTACAAGTGAAAGTGTACAGAGTGCAACCCAAACCAGGAATATTATGTTGCAGCACTCTATTCATGACAGATTTCACCCAGCAAAAGCAGCAACCCCCACTGACCGGGTTCGCCCACTCGTCTCTAAGCCTGTGTGACAGACGTGTTAGATTAGTATGTCCTTGACATGTTGTTCTTAATTTCTATAATTGATTTTTTAAAAGACATTATTTAATCAATCAATCAATATTGAATGAAAATTGAGTTTTAACAATAACAATAACAATCAATCAGTAGCATTGAAAAGGTATTCACAACTCCCTCTTCCATTCACTGAATAGAGAACGAGCTGTATCCTCTGCTTCTATGAACCAGCCTCCTCTGGTTTTAACTGACGCCCTGTCCATATTCTCCACGGTTAGACACATTTTACCACACATCACTTTTAGACTCAAACAGCCCAGAAAGCTCTGACTTTGATTAAGTTAATGACCTAGTTAAAAACACCTGTGCTCCACGGGCAAGTACAGCACCACAAACATATCGCCCCGGCTGTGATGAACCAGCTAAAAAAAGGAAAGAAAGAAGAAGAAGAAACGTGTAGTGAATATATGTCTATATATATATATATATATATATATATATAATGCAGAGGAAACAGATGCTGTAAATATGGGAGTCCATATGTGTGTACGTTACTTCTACGTGGGAACCACTGCAGGTTAAAGAGATAGAGAGACTCCACAGCAGAGTTCATTTTTAGTCATCTGGCCTTTGTTGCTTCGCATGCATAATAGAGGCCAATGTAATTTGATAAAACCTCTGTGCTCTCATAAAATGAGTGTATCCACTGCAGAATATTATCAGGAGAGCATTCATTAATAGGCACTCTCTGACAATCTGGGCTCTGGGTATTGAGGGTTTACTTGGTTGTTTTCTCAGACAATGCGTCTCAGCCATCCACCCTCAACATCCTCCTTATCTCCACCTGCTGTTATGGGCCTACCGCCACTCTCTGTGATGGGGGCTCATTTGTTTTCCTCTACCCGAGGATATTGTTCACTGAGGAGCCAAAGGTGATACAGATAGCCTGATCTGTCTATGTCTTATTTTTTTTTTGCCACACATTTAGGCAGTAAAAATGGTCACATTTGCATACCGCATTTTTTCAGTGTAGCAATGAAGGTTTTTCTTTTTTGTCATCACCACCTGCGATGGAAGTGAGAGAACCCTTAGATTATTCCATTTTTGTGGGATTCCTGCTCAACATTTACTATACAGGTCTGTCATTCCCCAAGACTGATGATCATAACAAACAAAACAAGGAAACATGATTAAACAATTACATTTTTTCTCTTTTCTTTCTTTTTCGTGCCTTCAGTAGCTAAGACGTCACTTCAAGTCAACAGCTCCACAATACTGACGTACATTTAAATTTGAAGTAGTTTTGAACAATGTTTCTAATTTCATACAGTCATTTCAATGCTCGGTCCCTGTGCCTTTTTTCTCCAGGTTATCTTACTTCCTGTTAATTAATACTAAATTAGCCATACGTGTAGTCGGCAGTGCTAAAGGCTGACATTTAAACTACTAAACCTCCATGCTGAATATATATATGAAGAGAAAGAGCGAGGCAGCAGAGGATGAATCGACACTGATCTCTTTCACTACTCATCAGCTCCACAAAGACAGTGACGCTGAAGATGTCAGAGGCCACCAGAGACAACACCGGTGTACCTCGCTTCCCTTTTTTTTTCTTCCCCCACTGCTAAACCAAGGATGACCTTTACCCTTTACACTGTATAACTTAATGAATATTCCCACTGAGGGCCATGCTACAAGAAAACAAGCTAATACTGTATCTAATGTGATGTAGGAGTGCATGAGATAGCAGCAGACAAGACAATATTTCATTGATCCTGATTATATTTAATAAAATACTCACGTTTCATTGACATAGTATAGTAAATGATAGGAAGGATATCCGAAGTGTCAGAAAAACAAGATACAACTTCAGCTTAAACAAGCAAAAACTTCCATTCAGCGTTCAAACAGCCTCTCATGTGGCACATAACTGACTGAGGATTCCCTTCTAGATTGAGGCTGAACTGACTGTCAGTATAAAGAGTAAAGAAGGAACTATGCAAGCGAAGGATGTAATAATCACACTCAGACAATAGACAAAAATATATGTCAGCACAGATTTTATTAAGTCTAAAATCTGCGACAACCTGCCTCTTTTTTTGGCTGCTGGGCTGGCAGGTTGTCTTTTTCCCCCTTATCTTAATTCTCAAATTGCACATCCTGGATTTCTCTCCTTCCTTCTCAGTCTGTTAACCAGTGACGCAAGTGAAAGAGGGGAGGAAGATTGCCTCTTTTCATAGGCGAGGAAGAGAGAGCAGACTAGAGAGCAAGCATCTTGACAAAATGAGATATTTTTGCCTCGGAGCCTCATTTTGAAGCAGTGTCAACCGAAAATGATTTGTGGCATAACTGCATCATAAACTGTTTTGTTATAGCCCGACTACTGCTTTATTTTATCTTCTTGCTCTCAGATGTAACAAGTGTTCGCGATGTGTGTTAAATTTATAACATGGCACTTTCGTTTGAATGACTTTTTATTTTATTGTGATAATATCTTATACCTCACTTAATCACACGTAAGCAGAAATGTGATCATCATAGATACTTGATGCAACCTATGACTAAAAGATTAACTCAATCCTGCCTTGGTTTTGTTGCCACACCTCTTTTATTTCTTTTATTGTTAAGAATAAAAACACTTGTGAAGTAAACATACTTGTGCATGCTCAATTATAGTTCCTTAGGTAAGCCACCTCATTCCTTTGTTCCCCAGATGCTTTCTAGGAATTAAGACATCCTTCAACATGGTATACTAAGATTAATTAAAAAGAGAGAGTAGATGAGGAGGCATAAATCTTTTGTATTGCCGATGCCCTGTAAGTGTGGTCAGGTTGTCAGTGATTTAAAATACCTGGGCCTACTGTTCCCAGTATAAAAGCACACTCCACTCCCACGGGGAGTGAGAGGGTACAACTCTCCTCCTAATCTGCATGATGCTGGGACCTATTTTTGCTTTTCTATTAAACAGTACCTTACTCACCATGCTAGCACTCATACACAAAGTGCATGCCAAAATCACTGACTAATTAACAACATGCCGTGGTGTTTTCCTTTAATAACCCTGGTTACTTCTGATACTTTCTATTTTTTCATTTATTTTTATTTTTATTTTAGTTTTTGTGTTATCCGGAAAAAAAAATGTTGCCATTCGAACAAGTAATGACATGTAAAAAAAACATATATGCAAAATGTGTGAGAAACCAGAAAATGGAAAAACATGATAGAGTGTTGTGGATCAGTGAAAAATCATCTGCATGGTGGGTTAAAAACTGATTAAAAATGCGAGGATGTGGGAAATCACGACTGCATGTGAAAGAGAAAACTTCAAGAGACGCTCTGAGAATTCACCACAGTTTCCGAGCCATGTTACGAACAGCTGAACAGCTGAGAGGCCAGACTGCATTTTACAAAAGTTCTGGAAAAATGGACTTGATCAAATAAAATCAGCATGCGCAATGGCACTGATGAAAAGTTTAGACGGTATGTATGGAAGAGTATGGACGAAAAGCTCATGACCCAAGGTACTACCACTGTCAGGTACAACAATGGCTCCTCTCTTTTGAATGTCTATGGCTGCTGCTGGAATAGGCACACCTTGACAGCACTAATTAAAAACTGTTGATGAATACAGATTTAAACAGGTTTTATTTAGGAGCCATTTAGCTTAATGCTTCAGACCCATTGCAATAACTAAAGCTAGCCTATAACCAAAGCAATCAAACTTTACAGTGAATAGGCGGGGTATTCTCAGTGAACTCTTATGTCGATAAGCTGCTGGGTCAAAGATGCCAGTCATCAACTGCCAGGAATTTCCCAATAAATATTTTATTTAACTGATTAGTTGCAAGGCGGATCTATTTAAAAAAACAAAACAAAAAAAACATTGAATTGAATACTCTTCAGGATACAATAAATAAATAAGTAAATAATGCCTTCATAGAAAGAGAACACCTACCCATTAGGTACTTTCATGTAGCTTCCATTATTGGTTTCAGTCTGTTCAAAGTGCTGAAGCAAAGGCCTCAAAGAACAAAGTATGGTCTCATGGATATGGGTACACACATCCATAGATACACATAAACACCTCACCTCCAACTCTCCATTCCTTTTAGCTCAAATGTGCATCTACTGACAGAAAGCATCAAAATTATAACATGAAACAGTATTCAGATGTTTAAAGAAGAAATTGCTACTGTAAACCACATTGGCTACACCTCCTCCCAAACCTCCTCTATCATAGTTAGGACTGAGCTGTAATAATGTAGATTAAAAGCACCAGGTCATTTGTCTTTATATAGGTCTAATTTCTACGCTGTGCCCTATACTCTGACATAATAGAGTCAGTAAAAATGAGATTCCTCTTGTGCTTATTCGTCACACCCTCCTTCCTCCTGTATGCTTTGGAAGCATTTATTTTTCAAGTTCAGGTTGTCCTGTTGTTCACATCTGATTTAAGGGTGTAATTTCATAGCAATTGGGCAGAACAGGCCTTTCATTTTGAATGGTCTACATGAAAGAGCATGCTTCAGTGTATAACTCAAAACCAAATACTACTAATTTAATGTAAATAAGAAAAAAAATACA
>VOQK01030516.1:8310-34092 GCA_015052645.1 Benitochromis conjunctus
GAAATGTGTTTGTTCGGGGATCACTGAGACAAAAACTTGTCATTTACTTATCAGTTTGTAGATTTATTTCCTTCTTGATTCAGCAAAGGATAACATGAAATACACTCAGCGTGCATTAGGCCTTAATATATTCAGCGCACCACTGCAAACCTATAGATGGCCACAAAACATGTACAAATAGTGACATTTTATCTGTGCTTCCCAGTTTTTCTTTATTCTGCCAAACCCTTCCCTCCATTCCTTTTCTGTGCCCTCTGACTAGTCAAACAGCGTTCTGCTCAGGGGGCTTATTTTATTAATTCACCATTTCCTCTGTTACAGGCCGCTTTCATTGTAGTCCACATAGCAAGAAGACCACCTCATAGGGATTTTCCTCTTCACCAGGTAACCACAAAGGGTAAAAGAAGCACATTATCCACATGTACAACACCCTACCCCTCCCACACACGCAGGCTTTTTGTGCTATATTGTACTGACCACCGCCGCAACAGGAAAAACACAAGCACACACACACATAGCATATTATCTTTATGAGGTGTTATACACCAGTGACCACCAACACAGGGTCTCAGTGTTCTCTAATCCACACTCAGACTGAAAAGACTGTTCCATGCAGTAGAGGGATTACACTGTCGGATTAATGTGAGTTTTAATTTGAGTCATTTTGAGAGCCCGTGATAATAGGAATAGGTGCAGGGAAGAATACTACTGCTTCAATATGAACTGAAATGTGGTACAACTTTATATTATTTTATTACAGCTGAGTGGGCTTCACTGAAACACACATTCGTTGTGTGCGTGTTTGTCCTTGTTTGTTTCACTGGAGATGAGCACGCAGAAGCTTTATAAGTCTGTGAAAACTGCTATTATCACTATGGCTAGCACAGGTATTGTAGTGGCTCAAGGCTTAACGTTTTCATTTAGAGTCACTGATTAGCTGCTTATTGTGCCCAAAACAATTTTGAAGTTATTATGAAAAGAAGGCAAAATGCATTGTTTGGAATTGTATTTATTTATTTGATAGATTTTCCACTTTTAGAGATTTCAGACCTGCAGTGAACAAACATTACTCTACTTCTTTTCCCCTCAGTCTTAATCAGTTTGTGTCAGCGTTTTACTGCTTTTTCAGCCTGTTCTGGCTCAAATGCTGCTGTTGTGTTATCCAACAGTGGTTGGAGAAGGCAGCATTACCAAAATTATTGTGACTTTGTGCAATGAATTTGTTATATTATTGTCTTTGAAATGGTTGTTCTAATGATGGGGTCCACTTGTGGTTAGTTGTTGTCTTCAAAGCAACTTCAGTGCATCAAGATGGTAATAAAAAGGGCAATAAGACTAAGGTAGTTCGCTGCTATCAGTCTGCTATCAGTGAATGGAGTTAAGTTGCCATTTTCTTACAATCTGTTGGTGATAATATGCAGTGAACTATGATAATTTGGTGAAAATTGTGAATCTGTTCCTGTCTGCATACAAAAGAAATTCAGATTAAAAAGAAATTTAAGTCTAGTAAGAACCTTTTAGATCTGAAAGAGAAATTCAGAAATTGCTCCACAAATAGTGACATAGTTGCTCTAGGAGGGCAAAATGACGGGCGCTTGACAACCTTGCTTTATTAAAGGATTGATTCTGAATTTGGCATCCAGTTCCCTATTGCAAAGAGATGCATCACAGATGAGATGCACTCATTGATGCAGACTGAGTCTGATTGCAACATGGTGGGATTGTGTCTACATTTATATCGTTTCCTAGGTGGCTAGCCAACTAATTAGGTACCTAAACCTAAACTAAAGGCAACAGGTGAACCCACTGCTACCCAAGAACACCTTGTGCACATCTCATTGATGGCAGCAACTTCTGACAGAAGAGTACTATTTGACACCCAGGGATGAGAACATTGGCTGTTTCCTTTAAATTTTATTATTCTTTGTGCATTACCAGTACAAAACAGTTCTTGTGTATAGAAACCAGTGCTCGCAGTCCTCCAGTCTAGGCAAAATAAACAACAGCTGCTATCAAATATGGTAGATTAACTCCAAAACACAGAGAGCCCAGAAACATGATATGATGTTCATTCCAAAGTCATATTCCTATTATACTATTGATACAACTCTGGCAATTGTTATAATCCTAACAATATAACCCTACAAGTAAGTAATTTTAGTAAAAAGTGTAAGTGGTGTTTATAGACAATGCATTTTTTTCTGCATAAATAGAGGCAGAAGAAGGCTTTTTCACTAGAGGGAATATGCATTCTCCACGAGCAACAACAAAATCATGGTTTTCAGTTCAGTGGATGCGATGTTATATATTGTTGGGTTTTTAATCTCTACTTCTAGAAGTATCAAATTATTTCAGTGTTTTAATATATACAAGGAGAGCTGTTTGGGGTTAGGGTTAAAAACGAAGAAGAAGAAGAAGACTGGTTGTATTTTAGTTAATTCAAATTCAGGTTGGATAAATTTGATTTTGCACAGTATCAGTGTAGTGCAATATGGTTTCATCTCCCCTGTAGGAGATTACAACAATGAAATCCCAAATTCTCTGTGGTTGTTGATCCATACTGCTTTTGAAAAACACACCGCTGAACTACTTTCTGAAACTGCTTGCTGGAATTTTAATCAGTCTGTTACCTTAAAATTAAAAATTTAAAGTCAGTAGATTTGTTAAACAACAGAAATGACTCTTACACAAAGACTGGGAAAGAAATGAATTCCATCACTGCATAGACCACATCATCTCCTTTGGCGCTTCACCACTGTCCTCTGTCATTGTAATCAGAGACTCAGTGGTGATTTAATTTGAAATAAAGTAGAGGAAACTACAGTGGAAGTGCCATATCTCAACTTTGACTTGAGGTTTATGTTAAGTTTATGAAACTTACAAATGAAAAGGTTAAAAAGTAACTGGATATGTGATGCTTTGTGGGCAGCTCTCACCCAGTTATTGAAATGTTTTCATACAAAATATACTATAATTACGTGCCGTCAGAAAAGTAAATAAGGAACCATGCAAGTAAAGATAAGGAAAAGCGAATGAAGTAAGCATAATAGAAACGCTCAAAAAGCACATCTGATCAAAATCACTTTGCCGAAATCAAACATTCTAAAAACCATGATGTCCACAGAATAAATGGCAGGCACCATTATATTAACAACATTGTACACCATGTTATTAGCGTATTTTGCGTTTTAAAGACCCCCCCCCCACCTTAAATAGTACTGTTTATTGGTATCTACAAGATGAATCATCCAAAGAAGAGCTTTGAGAACTTTTCTTGAAGGCTACTCAAAGAAATTATGGGGACACTTGCCGAAAAAGGTGGTTATATCGAATATTGACTTTCATGCTCATTAGAAATGCACAAATTATGTTTTTTTGCCATTTCTGATTGCACATTTAGATAAATCACTCAGCCTATATCCAACTAAATTATGAAGAAATGAGGGGGCACTCAAGACTTTTGCACACTACTGTATACAGGATCATAGCACTCAGAACTCATTAAAGAATGATTAACCTGGACAGCATTTCATAATTTAACAGGATAATGATACTAAGAATATACAGCCAAAGACATTTGTCAGTGTAAAGAGGTGGAACATTGTTACTTTGTCAAGCATTTAAGGTCTTCAGTCTTGAGAATCCATCAAAATCCATCCATACAGGCTTCAAGCCATGTTCTTGTAGCCAGACCACAGCAGGTTTGGAGCCCATGAGAAATTACTGGCTGATAAGGTTGCAGCTACAGCATGTTTTAGGTATAACAAGGTAACAATAACAAACGTTTATGCAGTTTTAGACCAAGTATGGTTTTGAATTGACTTTCTGGAAATCACAAATTTTTCTTAATAAGGCGGTAAGAAATATCTAATGATGTATGAACTACATAATAATCTACACTCAGTACATGCTAGCTTTCTGAACTGTGCAGTCTGTGCCTTTTTCCAGCTTTTGAGCTCCCATGATTTATCTGACTGGTAACAGTTGTATTTAATGAAAGTCCATGGCCTTTTTTCAAACAGTTTCCAACTGTGATTTCCCAGGTTCAGTGTATTAAACACTCTAACATCATAAATTTTACATTTTATATACACAGCCTGGTGTCATACGTAAGTAAGCAAGAGAAACTTCAAGTTTAATTTCAGTTTTCAGTCAACACGTCAGTTGGTTCGCAGCTATCAAACATTCATCTACCAGAATTTGAAAAACATTTGGATCCTTTACAGAGGTGTTGTTACAAGGTAAAAAAAAACACCACCCAAGACAAAGAGATCACCCCAAGCCCTCAGAAGAGCATTTGAGCGTTGTATAAAGGAAAAACAACACCCGGAGAACATGGTTAAAGAAATGCAAGAGGAGAAAACTCAAGTGGAGGAGAAGCACCGGGAAATACAGTGCAAACTCCAAAACATAGACACAGTACACAAAGAGACGCAATGCAAGCTCCATGACATGGAGAAAAAAAAATGAAGGCCTGTGAGTGATGTTTAATGAAGCGCTCCAAAGAAATACACAACTGCAACAAATGAAAGAAGAGCAAGAACCTGCAGTGCAAGCTTCAAGAAAAAGACCAAGAGATGCAGCGCAAGCTCCAGCGCATGGAGAAGAAAATGAAGGGCTTCAAGTGATGTCTAATGAAGCGCTCAAAAGGAATGCACAACTACTGTAAGACAAAGAACAACTGTAAGAGATACAAAAAGAAATGCAACATGTTCTCCAAGACTTCGAGAAGAAAAGTATAGAGTTAAGAGTAACAAAGCAAGCAACAATTGAGGAAGATAAATTTTAAGAGAGATTAGAATCTGCATTTCTGTGCAGATTCTAATCTGCACAGAAATGCAGATTAGAATCCAGGCAATGGTGAGCAAAAATACCCATTTGCAAGGACTTTATAGCAAATTACAGTACACAAACACTGAAATGCAAGAGAAGAAGCAACGACAGAAAAAATACGTAAAGATATCCAGTGACCTGCAGAGGAGACATCAAGAGTTACTGGCCATACATGACAAAGTACAACAAACAAACAACAACATGCACAAGGAAAAAAAAGTTCAAGAAGAAAAATATCAAAAACTGCAAGAGAAAAACAAAGAACTCCAAGAAAAGCAGGAAAAATGAGAAGAACTGGAGTGTAAGAAAAAAGTGTAAGAAACTGGAGGTGCAGCATGCAGAGCTTTTCAATGAGATGACAAACCTCACAGTGCAGAACAAAGATCTGCAGGAACGGTGCCTGAAAAAGAAGAAAAAGCACTCCAGGTTTTTCCGGAAGAAGGACTCTGCTGCTTCTTTATTTCAGCCTGGACACGAGTAGCCTGCTTTTCCTCCTACAGGAGCAAATTAGACAATAAATGAAGCAAATAAATTTACTGTGCTTCAGGGTCACTGGTATTCACTGGTACTGTTGTTTAGAAACTTAGTTGTTTACTTAAGAAAATCTGAATAACTTAATCTGAGTTTTATGCCTGCCATGACTGCCTGTATTAAGATGAGTCGACAGCTTTGAGTTGGGTAACAGGATGAAGGCAAAGAATAACTCATGAAATGTTTGTGAATAATTCACCTTAATTGGACAACTGGACTTAAGTAAAGTCTCACTTTAACCATTTTCCTGTTTTATTAAGAAATGTATACATTTTTAGTAACTGAAATCGCCTTTCACGCTGACGTACACTTGAACAGAACATGCAGCAGCTGGTAAAATTGTAATGTTTTGTGCGCTAATTTGGTATGTGCCTCAAAATCAGCAAATTGGGACAACCTTTCTGAAATGGAGATGCTTTTGGCAAGGGAAATGGCCTGCCTCATATATTATGCTAAAAAAATACACATTTGAAAGAAACGCCTGACGCTGTAAGCAGGAAATTGGGGGTAAATTGGCACATTCTCTCAGCTTAAGTTAATTGTGCTCGTGCTATTGTCAGGGCATTTGCAGGGTGACAGACAGATGGGCGAGGGCTGACACATGTATTTGGAAGAGTTTAAAATTCAAATGCTCCTCATGTGTGAATGCAGACACCTGGGGTAATCAGCTGGCTGGTGTGTATGTGGCGTGAGTGACGTGCAACCTTGTATTTACCCATAAGCCTCTCTGTCCCTGCCCATCTTGCTGTCAGGGTTCCTCCTTGTTTTCTGGTGTGAGGTATGCTGTCACGTTTTCTTGCGTGATTAAAAACCCTGGTAGCAAAAAGAAAAACAAAAAACCCCACTGTGTACTGTGGTTATATTTTCTAAAAAGAGGTTTAAAGTAAGGAGGCAAGGTATTTATTTCTGTTTGAGCTCCTGGGCATGGTTGATCTCTGTGCTATTAAAAATTCATTCACTGATAATACCCCCGCTCCCCACCCCCAACTCGTTCCTCTCCATCTCCCCTTCCCCTGTCTCCCTCTGTAGAACGCTCATTTTCTCAATGGTATCTCTGTTTCTTTGTGTCAGTTCACTTCACTTTATTGGCATGGGGTGTGATTCACTGTCTCTATCTCTCTTTGTTCGCATTGTCTCTCCTTTCATTCTGCGTCTCCTTCCCTCTCTTTCCCCGCTCTTCAAAAATCTGCCATGGAAGCGAGACAGAAGAGGGCCTGCTGTTTCTCTGACACACTCTTCCTCTCTTAAATCAAAACCAACTGAGGCGAAATCAGGTTATTACCTTAGCAGTGTTTCTTCTCTCTCCCTCGCACCCATTCTTCCATTTTTGCCCAAGGTCTATGAAATTTTACACTTTGAAAAGAAAGGGCAGCCGCTCAGTCAGACGAATGGGTGCGAGCTGAATTTGAAAAGAGATTGCTGCATAAATAAAACAGAAAAAATAAATAGCCTACTGAAGTGTGAGATGGATGTCTGACAGGGCCTGACGATGTATGCATGCGTGTGTGTGTTTGTGTGCGTACTCTTGCCCCTCGGTCTGCCTTCAAACGTTACACCTCGCCCCTCACACACACATACCCGTTACAGGGGGGTGGTGTTACCAAGTTTGTTGTGGTCAAATATTTGTGATTTCTTTACTGCCTTTCATCCTTGGAGGTAAATAAGGACATTTATCAGTATGTGATCTCAGGGAGATGGAATAGATCCATAAGGTCTCTGAAAGGACGATGTTTTGAATGTATACTAGACAGACACGAAAGATGGGGAATAAGGCAGAGGATTGTTTAATAAAGACCTAACTTTCAGCAGAGGTGAGCAGACTGAATGGAAAGATGAAAACAAAGGGAAAAAGTTGATTTTAGAATGCATGCATCCAAGTGATACAGACGGAAAGGGATGAAAGCAGTTATAACAAATTGAACAGAGTAAAGAGTTGAAGGAGAGGAGCCCAAAAAAGCAAGGGCGGTCAGTAAACAGCACGGCAGAGAGTCAAGCATAAACAACTGCTGCTAAAGATGGATGATAAAGACAGAGGAATGGCTGTATCGGTGATGAACGATCAGCAATGTGGACGGGCGAATGAATGATTTGAGGAGAAGAAAGGGGAGGGAAAGGTTGTAAACAAGTCAGAATAACCTCATAAGAAAGGCAAATCCACTGGAGATAGGATGGATTGTTGTATTTTATGCATAAAGGAAAGTTGTCAGAATGAAGTAACCTTTGCATGACCTTGAATTGAAAGGGAAAGTAACAAAGTGACAAAGTTAAAATCTAGCACAGAACGCGGAGATCAAGGACGCGTGAAAGGATGGAGATTGTTAAGCGAGGGAATGAACACAGAATAATGAAAAACATGTAAAATAAATACATGAAAACTAACCTTCTGTTCGCCTTTCAAATGTACAAATACAATAAGATGTTGGCGTTTGGTAGACAACACAAACGTGTTTTCAATGAGGCTGCTGTGTGGAGAGACCAGGTTGATTAGGAGCTGTGTCATCTTTTGTCAAGACTTGCTTTCTCTAAATAAATACAGGAATCTTTGGAAGCCTCAAGAGTGTGTCTCTTTGTGCGTGTCTGCCTGTTTGCCTCTTTGTACAAGGCCCGGGTGAGCGGGTCAGACTCACACTTCTGTGCGTCTATGCCCTGCCAACAACACCTCCACATTAACGCAGGAGAAGCAGTTGATACCACAGACCTAATGAACACATATGAGCACATGAAAATAAAGCAGGGCGGCTCAACTGAAAGACTCTTTTTTTGTGTCTTTTTCTTCCTCCTGACAGGCTTACCTTTGTAAGACAGATTTTTCTTTGTAAAATTTGGCTGTGATGAATTGAGCTGGATTTGCGTGTGTGTGTGTGTGTGTGCGTCTGAAGCCAACCATATATGCAGCAGGGAAGTTCTTTTCAAGTCCAATTTACCTGATATGTCTTTGAACTGGAGGAAATGGGAACATCTGTTTAAAAGCCCAAAAAATATATGGGAGTAAAAGCTCCAAAAGGCCCCAGCTGACCCTCGGTTCAGTCAAACCAATGGTAGTGTTGTTTTTGGATGTGCAGATCGCTGAGGCGACTTCGTGCCGCTTGCATTTCTGTCATAGAACTAAACCTGATAATGCATGATGTATATTTATAGTTCCAAGAGCATGTCCCGTCACACCTGCTTAGCTATACCATATTACGTGACTGTCAGTTGCGCTATAATTAAATGCAGACATCTCTTCATTCCCTACATTTTCAGAAATATTATCACTTTGAAACAAATCCATCACACCTTTTTTGCACACATGATTTGAAACCTGAACAAATCTTAGCAGGGCTTAATAAATGAAATCAATTCATGATTCTTTATTTTTTAAACAGCCTGAATTCCTCAGCGGTGAGGACTAAACAAGGCTCCTATATTCATCCCAGCAGCCCATCCTCTCTCACCTGTGCAAATTACTGTGTGTAAACAGATTGGATCGCACTAGCTTCATGTGGTTAGCCACTTCCCTAGCTGGGACAGGCTCCACTCAGGAGAAATAAACCATTTCCTGTTCACCGAGGGAACGATATGCTCAACTGTAACATACTGTAATTCTTTCCAGACGGTGGGTAGATTTTATCTTGTTGGAAAAAGTGCAGTACTAACAGGAGACATGTTCAGTTTTGCAGAATACTTTAAACACATTCATAGGTTTCATTTCTGTAAGGAGTGCGTGCTAAAATATTTAAATAAAAACATGGAGTTAAACCCAGTGTACTACCTGCAGTCATTTTAAATTATTCCATATAGGACAAGATGTCTTGTAATCCTTAACATGGGTACCTTGAGGGTCAGCTTGAATTAACAGTCATCTGGGCTCTTTATTTCCTTTGGGCGTGTAGCAGTTTTAAAGTCCCAAAGTAAACTCGACGCCTTGCAAATGTGTAACTGTTCTGTTTCTGACTCAGTGAAAAAGCTTATGTTAGTTTAAAAAAATATTATTTTATTGTAACATTATTCATTATTATTTATTGTTCGTGTCATCTCTCTGAGATACTTACTTCATATATAATCAGTCATCCAAACAGTTCATTATGAATTGGACACAAGAAACAGATGCAGTGCAGAATCATCCTTGTTTGAACCCATGGAAGATCCTCCAGCACCGGATATATCTCAATGCATCTTCTAGACTTCTGCTTAGTTATCACACTGATAATCCTAAAACTGTGAAAACAGACACTATCCTTAATTGGTTTGTATCATATCTCTGAAAAATGCATCAGTTTACCGTCACTTTGGCATGTAATTTGATGTCTTTTTTTTAATGAATGCTATTGCAATCTTGGGCTAAATCCTCAATGCTACTGATGACATCTAATCTTCGTGACAGCTTATTTTGGAGGCTGACTTCTCTTGATCTCCCACACTGATATGCAGAGTGTAAATGTTTGAATGTTTTATCGCACAAGTGAAAACGGGAAAGACAGCGGTTTAAAAATATGCACTCAGTTGCAGTAGGCATTGGATTAATTATACAATAATTCAATATTTGCAATATATTTAAATATTCAAAAACATTATCAACATTTAAAGTGAATGAGTTAGGAAGATCATTAATGGATAATGAATTTAGGAATATATGGTGTGTTATGTGTTAGTGCTTTGATAGGATTATAAATCTTATACACTTTTTATTTGGTTAACGGGAGCCTCGCAAGGTCGTCTCACACCCTGCTCTAATTTTTATGTTCGACCTTGTGTAGGCATTGATGTGTGTGTGTGTGTGTGTTTGCATGTATATGTTATACACTCCACAGCCCAAAACACACAAGCAGTTAGTTTCCATGACCTCAAATGATGTTCAAACATGCACGCATGCAAAATATTGTTTCTTCCTCTTGATATTACCTGATTTTCCACCTTCTTTTCTTCCTTTCATCTTTCTCTTGTTAGCCCACAGACTGTGTTCTGTAGTACCACAGGAGTTCTGTCGTCTGCAGAACAATTATGTCAATTATCTCGCATTTAAATGGTTTCCAGAGAGGAGTTCCTTGGCTAATAACAGTCAAATGAAGTGACAACTAACCAATTAATCTCACTCTAATTGCTCAGTAGGTACAGTCAATCAATCATAATGCCCCTCTCTCAGTACTTTCTTTCTTGCTTTCAGCACACATTTTACACTCGGTAGCTTGGCTCACTACATGTCAATCAAATATTAATTCATCCTTTCACTCCTGTGGGGATGGAAAGTGCATTCCAGAGTGTTGACTTCATGGCTATGCTGCAAGTCAGCACATTTGGCTTCTATCGTGACAATGTTTGCTTGAAAATGCTTTATGAGGAAATGAAAAGAGTAAAGCAACAGTAGAGATAGGGAGGCCATTCATTTCATAATTGCATGTTTGAAGCTTTGATCATGTTACATAGACAAACATCAGCTCACTGTTGGTCTATATTTAATAGTCTAAATTGCAAAATCACTGCTCCATATGCTAGAGACCAAGAGCCTTTGAACTGACAGTTTCACAGACTCAAATGTTATGATATGTCTTGTGAGATTTACACTATGTGCAGCTTTCTGCACCCTTGCACACATGTATCCAGAGCCACAAGCTCGAGTGAAGCACAGAGCTGAGCAGCTGAAAACTGCCTGAGTGCTTTACTGAAAGAATTTATTCTGTTATCTTTCCAGAAAAAAAAAAGGTCACATTTGCAATTTGCAGCAGTGGTCGTGGAAAGCTGAAAAACAAACTATTATGGTTTAGTACATTTAAAAAAGTGGAAAAACGATACTTTAATGTGAGTTTAGGGAGCTTTTGGGAGAGGTAGGGATAGTGAGTGACTCATTAAAAAAAAGGAAACAGTAATGTGAGCCTGTGTTTTGTCTTTAAGTGGGAGAATCCTCTAACCACTCCAAAAATTTGGAGTTCACAACATAACGCTGGGTTTCCCTAAAAGTAATGCTGGTCAGAAATGGCCATACAAAATCTATTTGTTTTTCTGAAACTTAGTTTTTTGCCATAGCATGGTATTTTCACTGAGCAAAAATTTAAAATAACACCCAAGTTTTATTTCAGTCTCATTTATCGTGGTGCATTTAGTCTCAAGAGCTGCTCATTTAAAGTCTTTCTTTAGCAAATACACGATCAAATTCCCATCAGCGAGATGTTACTCACCTGCACACTATTAAAACATAACAACATTGAGATAGTCATTTTTAAGGCTCTCATCATTATCACTTTACATCAGGTGCACCAGGGTCTGTGAGTGTGTGTCATTCACTTCAAGTGCTTCAGTAAAAGCGCTAACAAAAAACGTGCTATTTTAACAAATGGGGATTCCAGTTTATTTCGTTTATTCTCCACAAAACTGCACTTTTATTATAAATCGTGTTTTGGACACTGCATTTTTTAAGTTGTGCCTTGAAGCTACTGCTCACTTATTTTAAATGTCTGTCTCCAAATGTTATTGCAATAAATAAATGTATTCATACAAAGCTTGTTCTGTGAATGGGTATGTGGGTATTTTGTTCAAAGTGATCCCCCACAAATGCCACAGTGCGGTCTTCTATGGGCAACCCATAATGTTGGGTGCATATGCTTTTTCAAATTTGCATCCTTTTGTCCCTTTTGATACATGTGTTCACAGAAATTAAGCTTACACATCATCACAAAGATTCAACTCAAAACAGAAATTCAGACCAGTGAATGTAAAGCCCAGAGGAGCACTCAACAGCCAAGCAGATATCACTGCCACCAAGGTCCTTGAAACTGCTGTGAACCTCAAATGTTTGCTGTTTACGTCAGTGCAACAATACAGTTGATCTGTGTCCTCTTTCGGCTGTTGATTGGCTCTTTAGAGAAATAGGCAGGACGTCTTCCATATTTTGCTATTTCAGGATTTAGCCTGAAATAGCAAAATAGTTCTTAATGGTTCTTAGTTAGGACTATTACATACAGTATAAAACTAACAGCAGTACTCTGGCATTACATGTAATGAGTTGCTCCTCTGCACTGCTCACCACGTATTCTTTCAACAAATATATATCTGCAGTTTTGTTTTAACTGCAGCTATACATGAATTGGCACAAAAGTCTGAACTTGATAAGGAGGGAAGAAAAATCTGCCGTGTGGGCACGTATGCTTCATCCGGCACGGTCACAGCTCATGGTGTGAAATGTTGTTTGAAAATATTGTTTTCCCTCAGTGATGTTTAATTGTTCCTCAACCAATTCCCCTTTCCATTCTCATTCCCACCACTAATTAGGAATGGAATTTAACTAGCAATGACTTTAGCGCAGAATCAGAACACACCCAGCCATTATAAAAAACCTAGGGACCCATAATGTGGTGTGGACTTGGCCACTGAAACCATGGGGTGGAGAGACATGAGGAGTGAGCTGCTGCTCCTCTCTGCTGCTCTTTGCATTTTTGGTTCTGGTCTTTGTTGCCATTGGCCTGTCATGAGAAGTTTCTCTCTTCCCATATTGAAATTGTTTTCTGTTTGTGTTCTTCTGCTCTTCTGACTTCTTTCTTCATCTTTTCCTCTCAACATCTCTCTGTTTATCTCTTGACCTTTAGTGTCACCTCATTCTTTTTCCTCCACCCTCGTTCACACACACACACACACACACACACACACGCACATGCACACACATGCTCTTCCTCCTTCCCACTCTCTCTTGCCACAGTAAGACCTAATATGAACTTTTGCCAGGAGCTGAGATCTATTTTATTGCCAGTGTTACTGTGAATGCCTTCATAAATTTAATGCTGTAATGCCTTTGAACAGCCTTCAAGTGCTCAGCTTCATAAACGCATACACACACACTCACACACAGACACACACACACAGAAAACAGACACAGAGACACGCACGCGCGCTCCCATTTTCCCCCCACTTTTCTTCATGAACATCCCAACACATGCACAATCGCACGCACAGATGTGATGTGTGAATGAGGTCTTTGAGGTTGTTTTTGCTCACATCAGACACAGCAGCCCCAGTGTTTGTTTGCAATTTCCACTGGCTCCGGTCCACTCCGCCAAACCCATGGGAATTTGTGGATCAGCATCTTCTCAAAAAGCTCCTGGGCGTCACAATGTACAAGTGAGCACAGAGCGAGTGCAATGGGTGCAGTGATGCCGTTAGTTTTATGTGGTATTTCTGATGTACTCGATATGCCATAGTTTATGGTAGAATTTAATAGGCAGTGCTGTAGTTTAAGACTAAATCACTGTGGTAAAAATGTAAACATATACAGTTTTCCTTCTCAGTGTCTTATGGTAAATATTTCATTCTGAGTTCTGCAGAAAGTTAAGAGAGTCTGTAAATTTAAATTTGATGTGTGTTTCTCTTCATATGTTTGCTATTGGGTTTTACACACTGTGTTATTTTTCACACACAATAATACTCAGAATACAGCCTACAAGGCTGTTTTCAACCAGAATATTTAAGGGCTGTATAAGCTACATTGTTTCTTTGCTGTTTAGCTGCTGTAGTTTTAGCTATATATATATATATATATAATTGTCAAGACTGGGACTTAGTGTTTTATGTAAATGCAGAGCAGATGTTCTTATTAAAGTGCTGTCAGTGTGTAAATAATGTTAAACATACACGGCAGCACAGTAAGAGTGAAGCATTAGCACCTGCAGTAACATAGCAGCAAATTAAAAAATAAATAAATAAAACTGAATTGAACCTAAACAGGAATATTATTGTTGCTGCAAAAAAATTAATAATGCACAGTTCAGCAGAGGCACAGTGAGTTTGTTTCATGGGTCGTTCGGCTTGCGATATAGATCATAGGCATACGCACGCATTAGGAGATGTGTAAAGAAATGTTCAGGAAGATGAATAAAGGTTTGGCATTTAGACTTCAAACTCACACAGAACCATCTCAGAGATCATGCAAAATCATCTCGTGCAACACGCTGCATTGTCATTCATAACTTGGAAGCAGACATCTGACGCTTTGCGTGTAACTGGAGAGTAACACGTGTAGGTAAACAATGTTACTGTTTGTTTCAGGTGTGTCAGAGTGAGGCTCAGTGGGAAAGATTGCCTTGTCTAGACAGGAGTGTGAGGGTAAGTGTTACATTTTCTCTTTGTTGCAACTGAAAGCAAAGACGTCTCTACGTCTCTCAGTTTTCACCTCCTGTTCCTTTTTCTGCAACCCTGATCATTTTTTCTGTTGCCTCCCTCTCTCTCTCCCTGTTTCTGTGCTCCTACAGCTGATTACATAAATAATTTACGGCATGTAAATCCTTAGCAGCTGTTTGCTCCTTTTTGCCCCGTTTGTTCCTCTCTGTTTTCTTTCTTCCAGGTTAACATGGGACTTTTCTCAACCTTGTCACCTCTCCTCCCCTCTCTCTCTCTCTCTCTTTTTCTGCCTCTGTGCCTGGGGTTAACCTATCTGTCTTTCTCTCTAATTACACTCTTCTCAGTTCCAGCCCTTGTGTCTTCCCATGGGTTTCCATGTCTTTATGTAAGGAGTGGCTTTTTCTTGTATTGATGGGAATTTTGACTTGTAAGTCCGTGGCTGATTGTTGTTGTGTATTTGCATGTGGATGTGTGCCTTCCACTGTGCGCTTGTGCATGTAGATTGCTGCTCCACAAGACAGCCACTGTGTGGCTTCAGACCCTTACAATCAAGACGCTTATATGGGCTTATTGTGATTACAGTTCTTAGCTGTGCCTATGTACAATTTCGTCTGTCACTCCAGGCTTCAAATCCTCTAAGAAGGATCTCCAATTCAAATTGTGCTGTCAAATTAAGTTTTCTCCTTTTCTGCTGTAGTCCCCTCAATCCATTCCCTAGGTTGGACATGAAGCAATTTTATGTTAAAAAAGAAATAATAATAAAAAAAAGAGTCGCTCTGCACAAGAGAATCTATCAGAAAATTGTATGAGGCCAAATTCATGGGGGGAAAAAAACGATGAACAACAAAAGGGGAACTTTTCTTTTCCCCTATTCAGTTTCCATTGTTTAAGACCGGGGCTGATCTTTCCATATTGCTGCTAATCTAAGTTCAAAGGGATGCCGTTATGTTAAAACACTTTTTAATTGTGATAAGGAATACTCTTTCATGCTTAAACCCCTTCTCCTCTGTTCATCTGGACAGAACCTGAAAATGCAGAGGCTGTTTTTTTTTTTTTTTACTGGCAATTAAAATTAGAATTGGTCACATTTTTCACTGTCAGCCGTTTCCTTTGCACACAAAGACACGTGGGCCACACAAGCGTATGCGTACAGACATATGCGAACTCAGATACTACCATACAATACACATGGTGTTTTTGCTCAATTTAACCATATCTAAAATAGCTTGCATGAAGACAATTAAAAAAGAAATCCTCCTCAAAACTAAAACAACCCTTAAGACCGTGCAGGTCTGGTAGGGCTGCTGATTCACCACAAGCTTCCCTGTTACTTCTATGAGACATGCGATGCAGGCTGCGCCTTGTTGTCCAGAGATAACAGATTAACATGATTGCTGAGTGAATCATTTGCACTCTAGTGCTTTTGACATGGAAGATTCTTGAGGCTTTGATACTTGCACAATATTTTGAAGCAGTGGAGCAGTAAGATGTAATTCTGTTGTGACAAAATCAATTTGGATAAAAGCACAATGTAAAAAGCAAGAGTGGCATGAAAATGAAGTATTGGTTACAGCTGATAGGGAAATTGCCTATTTTGCCTCAGAGCTTTGAATATGAGTACATCTTCATTTTTTTTTTCATCAGAAGAGTGAAAATTTGAAGAGTGTTTTTTGTGTTTTAGATCCAGGATGCATTTAAATGTAAGTCTGCAATGTAAATGTACCTTAAGAAGTGATAAATATGCACCCCGACAAATCAAAGTGTTTCTTAAATATACATGAGTCTGGAGAGATGTGCGCTTATGGCCCATGTTGAACAGGGACATTTGTCATACTTAAAAATTAAATGTCCTCCCTTGCAGCTCCTCCACACTTATTTGTCAAGTCTTATATGATATGTGAAAAAGTGTAAGCGGTGGGTCAGAACTCCATGAACAACAGAATCTGTCAGTAAGAAAATACCAGCAATTTATCTGACCCTTGCTGAGCAAGCAAGACACAAACTTGCAGAAATACAATGTATTACTGCTCCCCCTACAGTCAGCTCACAGATAGACAGATAGCCACTTATAGTTGAGCGGTGGTGATGTCTGTTTGTCACACAAAGGCAGACAAAATAAAAAAATCAACACAGTCCTGTGACCAGCCACCAAACTTCAGCTTGTACCATCTCCTGTAGGCTGCAAGGATTTTTCTTCCTGAACATGGAGGATGCAGGAAAGACAAAGGCAGCACTTTGGACAGCTGATGCAAGTTCAGGTGTGGGCCAATAAGTTGCCTGTAGTGGAAAAGTCCTTTTGTGACTTTGCAGTCAAGACAGGCAGCTCTGTTCTTCACTGCAGCAGCACTCACATTTCACACTCAGTTTGAACATTTGCAGTATGTCAAATATCCTGACTGAGTATCTCGCTGACATGACTTAGACAAGGATTTGTTTCTGCATTTGAGGAACAAATTACTAGTGACGGCACAGATGTAGAACCTTCTTGAATCCATGTCCACTCCATCTAGATTCTTGTTTTTCAGTTATGTGCATGTGCGGTTGTGTATGTGCTTAAGCGTGTTCATGTCTGCGCTTGTTTTTCTGTGAGATTTATTTGCATGTGTGACTGTGCGTGTGGCCCTATGTGGCTGCATGACCCGATTGTGAGTCTACAGTACTCGGCAGAGCGAGCGAGGTCTGTGAATCTTTTTTGCTTTTTTGGGGGGTTGCTGTGCAGCATGGCCTCATTACCCAGGTGTTTACCCCTAACCACAGGAAGCCCTTGTCAGTGATGACTGTCTGCCGGCAAACATTGCCTGAGGGAAAGAAAGACAGGGAGGAAGGAACCTAGCAAAAGAGAGGCAGTAGAGAGGAGGCATGAGAATCAGAGAATCATGTCGGTCTGTCTGACTATCTATATATCTGTATATAGTGTATATGCTCCATATGTATTTCTCTAAATGTGTGTGTGGTTGTGCCAGTCAAACCTTCACTGGCAGGTCACTGGGTTCTTCTGTTTCTCCACCAGTGAAGGGAGGGAGGATAAGAGACGGGGAGGGAGAGAGGAGAGAAGGCATACAAGCTGCTGACAGGGATTTATGAGCTGATAGTGTCAGACTGCAAGCACAACAACAGTCTCCCTGTCTCTGCCTGTCTGCTCATGGAGGGAGAGAGACAGAGAGTGACAGAAAGAATGGAGGGGGTGTTGGAGGAAGAAGTGAGCCAGCAAAATGAGTTGAAAATGAAAGAGCAGAACAAGGGAGAAGAGAAGAAGTGAGCCAGGGAAAAGGCAGGATCAGGATTGGGATATTATTTCATTTGAGTCTTTCTTTGTCGTTTACTCTTTTCCTTTTATCACAATGTCTTTTTTTTTTCTTCACAACCCTTCATTTACTCGCCTTTCAACATCACCTTTGTACGACTTGAATTGCTTGTTGCTTTTAATTGTTTAGACCAATGATATGAGTAGGAAACAGAGCGTTCACTTAAGGCTGTTGTTGGTCTTGCATGGCCAAGAAGATGATGATGGTGATGACAGTACAAACACTGCACAGAGATGACCAGACATTCATATGCTGGATGGTAACGTTTCTTCCATTTTGTTGTTGTGACACATCAGTAGCTCAGATAAAGACGGTGATTATGTGTTTGGTAAGCTAAGGCAACTACAATGAAGTGTCAACAGTTCAGTTTTAAGAACAGTGGAGTTTTTTGTAGTTGTGTGTCTGTGTGTGTATAGAAGAGACAGAGTGGCTGTTTAGATATGTCATGGTGAATCACAGCTAAAGTGTTCACTGCTAGATGACACACCCTAATATATAGTAGTATGACTGTCTGACTGTCTGGCGTATGAGTGATCCATTCTGGAGCTAATTTTGTCTAATTAATGTTGTGGGAATAAATCTATAATGGCTGTCTTTAGGTTTGTTCCACAATATATTCCCATCTACATGCTAATTTAATCTTTGTCTCTATTCTTTTGTGGCTGTAGCTAAGAAGATGGCAATTAATTCCTCTATTATCAGTTATATAATATATTATATATCTAGGTAGTACTATATTACTACACTTGCATAGCCAATGTTATGGGAGTCAGTACTGTAACTATATATCTAAGCTACTCATCCCATGCGTTTAGGTATACTTATGGTATATTTTCACTTTTTAAATGTGGTACAGACATGCTGAGTGCTGTTGTCTGTTAATTGCATATTCTTAGGTCTAAAAATATGTTGTACTTATAGAAAACCCATAAACTTAATTTCCAAAATTGATTTCCAGTTTGGGAAGTTGTATAATTGTGCCTGGAATACCAAACCCTGTTGAATGTTATGACTGTCATAATAACAGTGATCCAGATGTGAAGTCTGCCAGACTGGCATGTTGGGGGAAAAAAGCAGCCTGACTGTGCACAGCATACATGCCCCCTGGGAATAATACAGGCATCTAGTGATTTATATGTCAGTTCTTTTTTTTTTTTAATGACATAGTATTAAAGAGTAGTGATTCATGAGGCTCTTTTCATTTCACATCGAAACTCAGACTTGTTTCAGGCTATAGCTTACACTTTCCAATATGCTTAGTAATGATCCTACAATAACTTTTCCAGAATTTCAAATGCCAGCCTCTTTCTTTTAGAATTTTTGTCTGTAGATAATAGTCACAACCCCTGCTCTCCAAATATTTATTCAGTGACGACAACGCCAGGGACTCTGGCATAGACACCCTACGGTGCAGATCCTTCATAAGCAAAGCTAGCCCTGTGGTTGGTGCTTTCTTCCAACCAGTAACAGTACAGCGTGGTAAGGAGAATGACAGTTTGGGTTTGGGCTTTTTTTTGGACAGCTAGTGGTAAAAGATAAGGGCAGAAAGTAAGGCAACCTATGAAATTTAGCAAGAGCATGTTGCACTGTATAGCTCGGATAGGCTCCAGCGACCCTGAAAAGGATAAGCGGAAGCGAATGGATGGATGGATGTTGCACTGTTGAGGCCCAAATCTGAGCTGCACTGAATGTTAATACAAAAGTAGTTTGGGTCCTTTAAAAATGAACTTAATATTCCACCAGTTTCAAACAAATATCTCAGTCATAGGAGTATTTAATATAGACATATGCGTTATGTGGTAGCCCTGTTATAAGAATGCTGTTGCTTAAGGGGCAACATTAAGCATCTGTGGTGATTTGATGCAATACCTGTTACTCAAGGTGACCAAAATATTTCAACAAAAGATAGCAGCTGTTCTTTTTACCCATCACATTTCTGCTTTTTTAAAACCCAGCCACACAGGGGCCACAAACATACCTCCACGTGTCTGAAGATCTGCAAACATGCAGATGCAGAATTGTGATGTGTAGTGAGATTAGGTAACAGGTGGAAGAGCGCCGGGAGATGTGGAGGTTTTCACCAGTGAGAAGAGGAAAGAACAGGAGTAGAAGCACAACGTTGCATGTGTCACAATGAGAGGGAGACAGGTGGAAAGCTGAAGATGCAAGAGAGAGTGAAGGTGAAGTTCGTTTATACACTTGGGGTCCATCATCCCAGGGAACAAGCAGTGCACAAGAGAAGTGAATAAGAGCGTGGAGGCAGGGTGGGGTGGGTGGAGACAAGTGTCTGCTGTGATTTGTGACAGAAAGACAGCAGCAAGAGTGAAAGGGGGAAGGTTTACGAGATGTTAGTGAGACCTGCTATGATGTGTGATTTGGAGATGGTGTCACTGAGAAAACGGGAGGCGGCAGCAGAATTGTATTCCTAAGGTTTTCAGTGGTGTGAAAGAGGAATGATGCACTGTGGCGACCACTAAAGGGAGAGAAGAAGAAGCTATTTCACCTTCTTTTACCTATTTGCATTAATTGAAACTTTAATCCATAAAGACTAAACGCATTACAATGAAACATTCTTATATCTGTTTCTTATGTATGTGTTTGTACAGCACAGAGCTACACAGAAGCTTACAGGAAACTGGAGAAGACGGGTGAACGTAAAGAGGACAGCACGATGGACAAAACAAGAATAAAAGCAGCCATTGATAAATATGTACATTTTGAGCATTTTCATCAGTAAAAGTTCTCATACGTAGCTGTTTGTCATCGCCTTAAACTGCTAGAATTCGATTTTAGAAATGAGGGTATCCTGTAGTGGCTCGTGAGTCTAAATTAGAAGCTTAGAATATGCAATCACCATCTGTAAGAGTTACATTGTATCACTGACTGCAAACAAAAGTTTGATAACAAATCTGTATTCATGTTATTACTATGCTGTATTTAAATAAAGAAAAAAAATAATGACAGCACTTTTTCAAATGCTTTTTTGTAAATCTAAGGGGCCTGTAACTAAAAGGGTAAAGGGCCTCATTGTGGCATTTCCTGTATGCTATAGGAACATCACTGTGGATTTTATGTGCAACATTCAGAAGTGGTGGATGTCACAACAATCATAGCCATTAACCTGTGCTAGTCTTGTAAAGCCAGCTGATGTTGAGCCCATCACTGTGTGTGTGTGTGTGTGTGTGTGTGTGTGTGTGTGTGTGTGTGTGTGTGTGTGTGTGTGTGTGGTAGAGATAGGGACTCTGCTTGGTGGTATCTGGAAGTATGCACGGAGATGAGCTTCCTCTCAGTTTTTACAGCATTCACTGAAGCTTGCATCGCCTTGCTGCCCACCGTCCTCTGCTTCCTGTCATGAAGCATGAGGAAAGAGTTTGGACTATTTCTCAGAGATTGTGACTGATGTTCTTTCTAATTTACAATTCATTACGAGGAAATGGGAACGTTATGCAAGGCAGTCATGTTTGGAAGAGCTGCCATGCTGGTATTAGTGTTGAACCAGACTGCTGTTCTCTGTGACCTCTGCGTTGGATTTTTATTACCAATATAAAAAACATCAAGTTTCATTTCATGGTGGATGTTGTGGATGAGCTTTGAGAAGATCATTTAAAGTTATTGTGTAGTGAGATTGTTCCCTGTGGTGAGGAGATGCTATCTGGAGTGCAGGCCCCTCAGCTGAGATCCTACACCTTCACCAATCTGCCGTCAGCCACTTCTGCTGGTCATACATCCGCTGAACACATGACAGAAGGCTGTGCGCTTCGGCCGTTGCTCTCTGCCGCTGTAGTTCTGCTGTTAGATCACATTTATATTGCACCATAAAACTCATCTGTCAGTTTTATACTGCTTGTGATGTTAAAGCGTGATATATTGGCGAGGTAGCAGGATTGTATAAAGATGCATTTGTTAGCGTTGTTGGTCATTCCAAACTGTCCCACACAGCTTCTGGTTCCCCCTTGTTTTTACACCCTGCAATCACACAAAAAGCCCTTTCTGAGATCGTCTAATCTTATTTGCACCTCTGAAGAATTCGGGGCCAGTAAAGACTCGAGATGAGGTTCAGTTTCTGACCCCACAACTCCCACAGCACCCACTCCCTGCTGCCTGTTAAAGGTGCAATACGTAAAATGCTATCACGACGCGGACCTGCACTAGGAAGTTCAACATATCCACGAGAGCATTGCTTTATCTGATGTTATGAATGGTCAGTGCTCAGCCAACAGCTAAAGATCTCTGTTAGAAACAACTTTATTACTTCCTCATAAGATGGGCGTCAGGTAGAGACTTTAGTCTTGTAGGTCTCTAAATCTGTGGACTTTCCCGTGTCCTGATCTCTTATGTGGGACATAACCTGCTCTGGAGATGCTAATTATCGCCTTGGTGTAAAATAGTTTTGAATACTTGTAATAGCAGTCTGCTCTGTCCTCATGCTGTCTGACCTGTCTGACAGGTTTGGATACATTCCACTATACAGCATGGTAACAATTTAACTGTAATGGGTCGCTTGTGATCTGTACTACAGAAAATACCAGGGTGTGATACACTCACTCTTATGACCCAACATGAGTGACAGAGTCCATGCACTCTGCAGCAAAATGTTTACAGAGGTCAAGAAAAGCCTTGACCCCTGTAAACAAAGACTTCTATATGACTGGAACCACAACAATCGCTCTCTGGTGGCCTTCAGGTTGTGAATATTCCAGTTTCCACAGACCGTAACAGATGGCTTGGCAGATGCTATAGACTGCTTGAAATACAGTTACACTATAAAACTCTAAACACTGTTTTAACTGCTTTAGAACATTGTGAAAGTGTTAAAATTAAATTATTTCACAATACCTGAGATATAAGGAAGGGTGCTACCATAACAGAGTGGATGGATGTCATCATGTAAAGAAAAGGAGAAGTAGCCTTCTTCCCAAACCTTTTCAGACTTTGTATGTGTTCAAAAGGAAGATCCAAAGAATGCATTCACTGCTTTTGTTTTGGTAACTGAGACATCCCAGTAGGAACATTAATGGGGACACTGAATACTCTCAAATTGCAAAGGATTGTGGGTCAGGGAAGTCCCAAGTGGAGTATTGGTTCTCACCTGAATTAAGGCCGAGCATTGTTCAGGAAGGCCTCTGAGAACAGAAATGGATGAGTGGCCTGAGACGGAGCCCTTAAAGTCACCTTGCTTATGCGCTGAACTGATGCTCCGTAATGCCGTGCTTGACGTAGTTCAGAAAGCTGAGTTATTGGATTGCGTTTGGTGTTTTAGGCTCATAAAGCCGGGGCGACAGAGATGGATGAGCTGTGTCGGGGGCAACGGTGGCTTTTTCTTTGCAGACAAGTGTGTTGAATAATATTTCCTGGGGGTGGCAGTGGTTTGGGGGCACGTTGCGTAACGGCTGTGGCTTCCCCGTGTGAGTCGTGTAGCACACACTGAAAATGAGATGGGAGAAGGTCTTGCGATGCTAGTGTGGAGCCCTCGAGCTTTATAGTATCTTTCATCATGATTGAACCACCCTCCTGTGTGCATGCTACCTGGAGGGGCTGTGTGTTTGTGTGTGTTTGTGTGCGCTCAGGGAACGCATGTCACTGTGTGTTTGTGTATTTTCAGGGAGAAGGAGTGGAGCTGGGAGCTCCCTTTCTGGTTCAGGGAAGCAAAAATACTGCATCCTTTGCAGTCAGAGAGGAGTGTGATTTATAGAGTCCTTGATAGTCCTTATAGTGTGTGTGTGCATGTGTGCATTTGTGTGCAGGACAGGGCACATTAATCAGGCCAAATGGCGTCACTGGCCAGCAGGTGATTGTACCGCTGCCATCCATCCTCAACAGGGAATCACGACTGCTGACTGAAGGGCTTTGCTGTTTTCTCGGGCGTCTACAAAAGTGCTGCAAGGAAGAGATGTGACAAGCAACATTTCACACTCTGAGCATCGCCAGCACAACTGTTTAACTGTGGGACACATGCTCAGTAACCCATGCAAGATGTTTACCACTTAAACATGACATCAGATGATTCAATTACAGGCATTTCTAAAAACATAAAGGCCTGGATCACCCGTAAAACTGTTTATTGTGGTTAAGTTACTTTCTCAGAGACAGGTCACGGTTAAGCTGAAAGACAGACAATACATGGGCATAACATGCGCCTCATGTTCTGACCTGTTGGGATGTAAGCCGGAGACTTGCTGCTCTAGGTGTGTGTGGAGGAAGACCAACACGAGAGATAATTATTCCACTGTCAACGTTCAAAGCTGTAAGAAAACATGGCGGCAGAAATAGCTGAACACTGGCACCATATCAACCAGCAGGCCATTCTTCATCTGCTCCATCTACTACTACTCAAGGACCAAGAGAACAACAAGGAGTGATAACTCTCATGGACCATCCTCCACATTCGCCTGACCTCAGCCTTACTCGACATCAGCGCAGACTGATGAAGGCTCAAAAAGCCAAGCAGAGATCATCTTTTCTCCCGGTGAAGTGTCTGTGGAAACCTCTACCAGCTACACTACCACTGCAGAAATAAAGGGTAGAGTGTCAAACATCTGGTGACTTCACCTTAACAGGAAATGTGTAGTGATTCAGAGCGCCCTGTCCACAGGAAGTGTTTGCCAACCAAGGATGTGGCCCCATGCCAAGCCTTGCAAAATAAATCTGAAGGGCTCATAACATAATCAATGGGAAAGGAAACACAAGACCTTTTTTTTAAATGACAAAACCAACAACTGATAAGCCTTTTATTGGCACAAGGCCTTAAAATAGCATGAAACACAATGGCTTACTGTCACAGTAGGTCTTTCAAGCCTATAATTGACCTTTAAGTCTAAGAGATCTTTGTACGCCGTAACTGGAACAAAGGTAAAACACTAAGAATGAAAGGTCAAGTTACAACCAGAAGTCCAGTGTGTCAGATTAATCACACAAAGAAACAAAACAAAACTTCACATACGATGCACACTTTCTCCAATATTTTTCCACGTTGTAACATGTCACAAGGTTTTTGTGCAATGGCGGTTCTTGGCTGTAATCTTCAGAGTATTTGAGTATATAAAAGCGCAGCTTGGACGGAGCCTTAGATTTGATTTGTTTTGCTGCAACACGAATACATTTGTCATCAACATATCTTTGCTTTCCTGCTCATACTCCTTTTCCAGTAATTGTTAGATGGGCGGGTCTTATTACAGACTCCGTCACCTAGAGCAACCACTCTTAAACCCAATCAAACATGGTGAAAATTCAGTCAAAGTAAATGAACAAAACTCAGTTAACAATCCTGAGGGAAAATATAATGTGTTGGTCACGGGATTCATAGATTCCTGGATAAAATTCTTCCCACCCAGAAAAAATAACACTGAGATTGGTTTGCAAAGGGAAAAGAAGACCATCTTTCCATTTTCTTCACCACTTATCCAGTGAAGTTACTCGATGTGATTTTAACTCTGTCAAAAATGATGCTGAACCTTGACCTTAACTCAGACTTGCATACCAAACCATGAACGTTAATGTAGAGTGACACCCGGACTGCGGGCGGACACATCAAAGAGCGCCTCGCGGCGTTTTGTCATTGGGAACAGCAGGTCCAGCCAGCGTCCTGCTCAAAGGAAACGACTCAATGACACAAGTTAGGCAGCGTCTGCAGGCCAAACGTTTGCTTTCTCTTTGTGATGTGGATGTTTAGGAACACATGAGTGTGTTTGTGCGTCTCGAGTGTTTCACTAAATGCTGCATTATATAACCTCATCTTCAGAGCTGCATCACAAGCATTGGCCCAGGGGCCGTGCGTGTGTGTGTGTGTGTGTGTTTTACAATATTTTAGCTGTGTGTTCAATCAGAAGACCAAATGCCCGATATAGAGGAGCTAAAGCAGATTAGCTCAAGGACAGAGCGCTCTGTAAGAGTGTGTGTGTGTGTGTGTGTGTGTGTGTAGGATGCCAGCTGTTGCTGGGTGAAGAATCCTGGGAAGGCCGTTTGAGGAGTCAGCTGGGTGATGCTGTCCCATGACTGGGCATTTATTTCAAACCAGATGAAAGGTGTGTGTGTG
>VOQK01030517.1:0-12943 GCA_015052645.1 Benitochromis conjunctus
TGTGCCGAGTATGGCCTGGAAGTCCCGAGGTCAAGATGGGAGACACCACCAAGGGTGGTGGAGAATGACCAGGCTAAGATCCTGTGGGACTTCCAGATACAGACGGACAAAATGGTGGTGGCTAACCAACCGGACATAGTGGTGCTAGACAAACAGAAGAAGTCAGCCGTAGTGATACATGTAGCGATTCTGAATAACAGCAACTTCTGGAAGAAGGAACACGAGAAGCTGGAGAAATACCAAGGGCTCAGGGAAGAGCTCGAGAAGATGTGGAGGGTGAAGGTAACAGTGGTCCCAGTGGTAATCGGAGCACTCGGTGCGGTGACTCCCAAGCTAGGAGAGTGGCTCCAGCAGATCCCAGGAACAACATCGGAGATCTCTGTCCAGAAGAGCGCAGTCCTAGGAACAGCTAAGATACTGCGCAGGACCCTCAAGCTCCCAGGCCTCTGGTAGAGGACCCGAGCTTGAAAGATAGACCACCCGCAGGGGTTAGTGAGTTGGTGAGTTAGGTGAGTTTTTTTTTTTTTATATATAGAGTTCAAATTATGTTCATTTATATTACAAGAAATTAAATGCCTAAAAAAAAGAAATCAGATGATGAACTGAAAGTGTCCCACAATCCTCCCAAACTTCTTCTCTGTTATTGGTGCCTCCCTCCCTCTGTGTGTGTGTGTGTGTGTGTGTGTGTGTGCGTGTGTGTGTGTGTGTGTGTGTGTGTGTGTGTGTGTTAAACCACCCCTGGGATCCCTCCTGGCTTCCTACCCTTTGTTCCTGCTATTGATGAGCACACCTGTGTGTCATCATCTCACCTGCTGGCACTACTGAGGTGAACTTAGGGAAGACCTCCAGCTGACATGGTCATTGAAATAACTCCGTTACTGGATTCCTCACATTTGTATGTACGCTGTGTTTTACTCCATGACCTGTTTCTCCTTCTGCACACCTGGTGTGATTCTGAGAGAACAATTAAGACCGGATCTGTTTGTGCGTTGACCCAAACCTGAAATCCCTATTCCCCAAATCCATACTGATTATTTACAATGTGATAAAACTCACTTTTAGGATCAATATTATGTTCACCATTGTGCTTCAGATGCTTTCAAACAGAGGTCCTTTCCATCTCATACTCATGTCAAACCCTACCTGTTTCTCTTATCCTTTTGGTTTGTCACAGCAGGTCAAACGCGGCTTTTCTGTTCATGAAACGGATGGTAATCACTGATTTTGCCTCACTGTGTTTCCTCTGAAGTGCATGACGGGCTGAAATTGCATTGCTGTCAAAAGCAATGCCTCTAGAGTCAAAGAACTGGAGTACCTGTTGCTCCAAGGACTGTAGTGTGCTCTCCTCAGCACAGATACCTGCTTCAAATATAGCCCTTTAGTATGCACAGTGTTTAATTCCCTCAGAATTACATTGACCAATCTCGTAGATTGCTCCAGTTCGTCCACACAGCTTGAAGAAACTGATTTTCACACATTTACTCCATTAATTCGAACAGTTTAGCTTTTTTTGGACACTTTAGTCATTTTTTTCTGACATCAACATCCTTTTCTTCATCATCTCTGGCTTGTGTTTTCTCTGGTGGCCGACAAGCGTCGAATAAACTATATACAGTGGACAGTTTCCTTATTCATAGAAGCAGTCTTTGGCTAATCAACCTCCCTCTTATAAGTTTTAATTAGAAATCTATAATTGGTCAGAGGTCAAAGTCCTATGCTTGAAAGCAGTGGACCACTCCAATCTGGGTTGGAGGAGAGTTGCTGTTATGAGTTAATGAGTGATAGGAAGTTGGACCAAGGGATAACCAGCAGCATCCAAGGTTTTCTCTAACAACTGAAATGCTTTGGTTATTCACTTAATGCATTTCATTTAATTGACCTGTAAGCTCCCTTTAACAATATTAGCAACTGGGATTTATTTACTACTTACTACTACTTATAATAGGCATGTATCATTCACTAATGGATGTGACTTCATTTCTGAGAGGTGGATGTCCTTCCTTGTTAATTGTTCACTTCAGGATTTTTCTCCACATTTCTGTGGGATTCTGTTCCAAACCATTAACTGTGTTCTTCTGTAGTAGAACAACTTGTGGATTGTGAGTCGTTGTCTTGCTGCATGACCCACTTTCTCAAAATATTCATTTCACAGACGGATGTCCTGATTCCATAAGTTTCCATAAGAAATCACTGGTATAATTCACAATCCATTGCTCTTTCAATGCTGATGAGCCTTCCTGGCCCAGATTCAACAATATAGACCCAAACAAGGAAGCCGCAGATGAAATAAAGGTCTTCTGTTGGAATGCAACGTTTAAACAGAATGATTCTCGTTTAAACCAAAAACATCTATTTTGCTCTCTGTGGCAGGGGTGTGGTCTCTGGGGCTGTGCCAGGAAGGCTGATGGGGCAGGTGGAGATGATTGTGTTAACGAGGTCTCCTTCCTTTTAGTGACGCCGGGGACCTGAGACGAGAGTGTGTGCAGTGTGGTGTCAGCAGGAAAAGACATCAGTGCCAAATCACAAAGGAACATTTCTGTGCACTAAAAAAAGAAACCAAAACCTGAACGCTGTGTGGGGTCCAGCGCTTTCACAGTCTCATCTACTCAACATCATTCTGTCTGCTGCGTCCAGAGGGCAGCGGTCAACTGCAGATGACCAGCAGTGGTCTTTTTGGAGAGCACTTCTGCTTATGTACATGCACTCCTTGTAGCCACTGTTGAAAGAATAGAGGAGCTTGCTCACCTTTGTTGTTCAGTGTTCTCCTAATGTTGGACCTATGAAAATCAGTCGGTGTCAGAGGAAGCTTTAACTCAAGATTAGACTTTGATAAATCCTGTGCTTTAATTAAAAGGTGTGCCCACTCACATGGATTGATAATCCACTCACTGTAGAAACTGTATTTCCTTTAAATTGAATTCTAATCTTAAACAGATCATAGGAAGATATTTAGTTTTGGATAATTTCACCCTATGGACCCTATGGTAGCTGGGATAGGCTCCAGCTGCCCCGCAACCCCGACAAGGGTAAGAGGAAGAGAATGGATGAATAATTTCACCCCATAAATACAAACTTCATTTAAATAATGGTCTCATTGGTTTAATTAGATTCCTTGTACCAAAATCTGATTATTTAGGTCATTTTTTCACAAAATAAGTCTTTACTAGCACAAAACTTAGTTTAACACATTAAAAAAAATCATATCATATATTATAGAGTGTGATAAACAGCAGTTAATGTGGATGGTGTGAAAAATATATGAGAAAGCTCGTTTTTCCTTTCAGCACCACAGTAATGGATAGCTCCCTCTTCACTCACAGTGGAGAAGAACACTCCTTCAGATGTGGAACACCTTTTAAATTAAGGGATTTTTTTTGTAGTTCCATTAATAAGCCAGAGAGGAAAAAACAGTGCATGTAGCATACTGTAACACTTCCTCCTAAGGATTCACATTCCAATAATTTCCTACGATTGAATTGATATGGATTGTAAATTCATGGGGAACTTACTGGAATCGACTCATTTGAAGCTGTGAAAACTGAGACAGTGTCCAGTTGATGCACTTCCAGGAAATTAGTTCCAAATAGCTGCAGTGCACTTTTGACACTCTGTAGCATATTTAGCACAGAGTCAAAAAATGTTATGTTTCCAGGCATGGGTGTGTAGAAATATCTAATACTGTTGAGAGGAGTTTTTAAATGAGCATATTCACTGTGCCTGTTGAAATGAAGCAGCTCTACAGGCTTTAGCTGCTTGATGCTTCCCTGTGATTAGCAGCTGTCTGGGCTGCAGATATGGGCCATGAGGGCCTGAAGCACTCATTTTGAGAAGCATGTTAACCAAACAGTGAGTTGAAGGATGTATTAAAATTTTGGACTAAAAGATAGACTTTGGTACACAATACGCTGTAGTTTTTGTTTAAATGGGGAAAAACATTATCGATACTTTAAAAAAAGTCCCCCCCTTTTTTTTTAACCACTCAAATGTTTTTCCTTCATTTTGCACTTTTCTTTCCTTTTGTTCCCTTAATTAGAATCAGGTAAAGATCAGGTATGTCTGTGCTGCTCTTGTTTAACACGTGAATAGGTGGAGCAGGGAAACACTACAGTGATCTCTTATTTACAACTCTCTTTAAATCGTGCTAGTTTCTTATAGAAGCACAGTTAATATTTATCCTGGGCAGCTCTTTCCTTAGAGACGTCTGTACCAAACATAGATCCATTTCAAATATACTTCTTTCAATGTCACACTTACTGTCACGAAAAAGCTACATATTTTCACATTTTCATGACTATTTAATCAGACTGGTGCACTCACCTTATGTGGATCTTGTGGCTGTTTCAAACAGGAGCAATTGTTGTTACTAGGACATCTGAATAGTGTGTGTACTGAGCTTTTCATAGGTCAGCCATGTGCAACAAAATAGCAACAAAGAATAATATAGACTGTTCAACTGCCCCACAGAGTACATCAATTAAATATGGACTATTAAACATTAGGGCTCTCTCTTCTAAGTCCCTGTTAGGTAATAATTTAATAATTGATCAACATATTAATTTATTCTGCCCGGTTACATGATCATGAATATGTTAGTTTAAATGAATGGCACTCTCACAAATTCGAAACACAGGCTGAGGAGGAACAGCGATCTCTTACCTGTAGCGTATCAAGTTTGAGTTCATTTTAAAAGCCTTACTCTTTGCCTCGTGCACCCTAATGGTGAAAACTCAGAAACTAGTGTCAGTGATGATCTGGCATCCACCCGCACCCTTACTCTGGCTTTATTTCCAATTTCTCAGACCCAAATGTATCGCTCCCCGCATTATCCAGATGACACGCACCAACTAGTTAAACTACAGGAATATCTTAAAGACATAACGACCTGGATGTCCTCTAGTTTTCTTCTTTTTCAGGATTCAGTTAATCCAAAATGCTGCAGCTACAGTACAGACAGGGATCAGAAAGAGAGAGCAGATTTCTCCCGTATTTCTTGTTCCATTGGCTGTCGGTTGACTCCAGGATCAACTTTGAAACTCTTCTGCTCATACAAGGTCGTGTTTAATTAAGCTCCATCTTATAGTACCATAATACCCCAACAGAGCGCTTCACTCTCAGATTATTCACTTACTTGTGGTTCCTAGGATATTTAAAAGTAGTATAGGAGGCAGAGCCTTCAGCTTTCAGACCCCTCTTCTTTGGAAGCAGCTCCCAGCTTGGATTCAGGAGACAGACACCCTTTTAAGATTAGGCTAAAGACTATCTTTGATAGCTTATAGTTAGGGCTGGATCCACCCTTAGTTATGCTGCGATAGGCTTAGGCTGCTGGGGCCTTCCCATGACGCACTGAGCTTTTCTCCTTATCTCACCCTTTTCACTCACCATGTGTTTATACACCACTCTGCATTTAATTATGAGTTATTATTAATCTCCGGCTCTCTTCCACAGCACGTCTGTTGTCTTGTCTCCTTCCCCTCACCAGGCAGAATCAGGCCATCTGCCACAACCGGTTGCGGCAGATGGCCTGGTTCCACCGGAGGTTTCTTCCTGTTAACAGGGAGTTTTTCTTTCCCACTGTCACCAAAGTGCTTGCTCATAGGGGCTCGCCTGATTGTAGTGGTTTCCCTGTATTATTGTAGGGTCTTTACCTTGCAATATTAATCACCTTAAGGTGACTGTTATTGTGATTTGGTGCTATATAAATAAAATTGGATTCAGTTGAATTTCCCAATTACCTACAAAGCTACCATCATTTTTTGACTCGATCTTTCCGAGTTAACATCAGTAATAACTTTCTCCATCAGAATGTCTATTAGATTAGAATACCATTAGGTTATTCTTACATTGCTAGATTACCATTAATTAATGCTTAAATATAAATATAATCAGTCTATCTTTATTACACTAGATGCCATAGGCTGTGGTAATTAAGCAATTACTTAAAAAGCCTTTACAGTACTTGAGCCAGCTGTCTTAGCTAATTATAGGCTGTGTCACAGTTTAATTTGAGTTTAAGTTATATTCTTGGATTTGTTGTTCTTCATGGTTTTGTTTCTCTTTATTGTTTTCTGCTTGTGTTCTCGTTCCCAGTCGTTAGTTTTCTGTCACTGTGCCTTCGCTGTGTTAGTCTGTCATGTCTCCGTGTCTCAGCTAGTTACTCTTGTCTCTGTGCTCCATGTTCGCCCTGTCTCTCCTGTCAGCCATGTCTCCTTGTCAAGTCCGTGTCTCTGTGCCTGTGTTATGTTTCCTGTTTTACTTTGACAGTCTCGTGTCCTTTGTTAATGTTTTCAGTTTTGCTTCCTTTCTGTCTCTTTATGTGTGATTAGGCCCAGCTGTGTTTCCCTCCTTTTCACATTTTAAGCGCTGTGTTTTCCTCTGTCGTTGTCGCATCGTTACCCTCTCAGTGCTGTGCGTTATCTCCGTGCTCCTCGTTTTCTAGTTTGTTATTTTTGAGTTCCTAGCTTCCGAGTCCAGTTTAAGGTTTTCTGTTTCCCCTGTTTGTAATGCTGCCTCTTTCTGTTCAACCTTTAGTTTAATTTTCCTTTTATGTATAAGAAAAAAATCTTACAAGAGTAGCTTAAAAATGTCTTAACGTTTACAATTTATTCACCAATGAATGGTTTATTTGAGTGTTGTCAGAATTTAGAGCTCATCATAACACAGAAATGGCACTCCTGAATGTTAACAATGATGATCTTATAACCTCTGACAGTGGATTTATCTCTGTGCTTGTCCTGCTAGACCTCACTGCAGCATTCAGTACTGCACTAACAGACACTCTTTAAAGGAACTGTGCTGCAATAATGTGAACAGGGAGTATTCCTTTTACACAAAACGTAGCAGTTTCACAGACAGGGTTCTGGGCTGTGACTGATTCTACTTAGATTATTTCCTACTTGTAATATCAGACAAAACGGCAGACATTGTACTTGTCTCTAAAAATCTTAGAAACGTGGCATCTGAGCAGACACTTTCTTTGGACTGAATATCCCTGGTCTCCAGTAACACTATGACAAATTTTGGAGTCATTTTTCATGAGGCTATGCCCTTCAGCCTGCACATTAAACAAATATGTTGGACTGCCTTGCTTCATTTGGGCAATATCTCTAACATTAAAAGGAGGGAGAGAATACACATGTATTACTTCTAGCCTTGACAATTTTAATTTGTTATTATCAGGCTGTTCGAAAAACTTTCGGTTGATCCAGAATGGCACAGAGAGAAAAGCAATATTTAGCATTATTTATAATAATATTATAAAATATTATTATAAATAATGATAATAATAGTATAATATTTTTAGAATACCAAATTTTTCGATGGTGGCTTATTTTCATTGGCTGCCTGTTAAATCCAGAATTTACAGTCATTTTCCTCACATAAACACTCTTGAACAATGAGCCCCATCACCTCATAATGCTCTTATACTACTATACTGTCCCAATAGAAGACTTTTCTTTTGGCTCCTAGGGTTTCAAAGTGGAATGGGAGGTGAGCTGGAACCAGCTCCCAGTTTGCATTTTCTACTTTAGACTTTGATAAAGCACACAGTCAGGCCTGGATCAGGTGACCCTGAGCCATCCTATACTCTGGATGTGTTTATACACCACTGTTACAGAAGTTATCATTATTGAACGCTGTCGCTCTCGTCCACAGTGTGTCTTTTGTATTGTCTCCCTCTGTTCTCCTCGCCTTCAACCCAAACAAGTTGTGGAAGATGGCCGCCCCTCCCTGAGCCTGGTTGTGCTGGAGGTTTCTTCCTGTTAAAAGGGAGTTTTTTCCTTCCCACTGTTGCCAAAGTCCTTGCTCATAGGGGGTCATCAGATTGTTGGGGTTTTCTCTCTGAATTTGTAAGGCCTTTACAATATAAAGCGCCTTGAGGTGACTGTTGTTTTGACTTAATTAAAATTGCACTGAATTGAACTGGATAAAATCCTCCCGGGACGAGACCCTAGGGCAGCCTCGTGACATGCTGGAGAGATTATATCTCTTGGCTGGCTTGAAAATGTCTTACTGACAACCCTGAAGAGGAGCATACTGAGGAAGAGAGGAGGGCATTTGTGCTTACACTGCTGCCCCTGTAACCCAGACCATGTGTAGAAAAATCATGGATGGATGAATGCATGGATGGCTTGGTACCTGAGGGAGTTGCCTATTCTACCTAATGATAAAGTACCCTCTTGAAAACATCACCGGTAATAGAACTGTAACTTCCTTCAGACAGTTTTCTGGTTTGCTGGACTGATTGTTAAGTAGAACACTTCAGTCAAGGACATGATCAGCAGATGTGCTGAAGCCTCAATGTGCGACTTCTTTGCATGTGAAAACTCCTGCTCATCTATCATCTGTAGGAGTAAAACTCTTGCAGTGCCTGTTTTTCCCAAATTAAATTCTGCACAGTGGTTGCCACAGAAGACACCTGTATAAGAGAAGGAATGCTGCCTTTAGAAAGGTGTCACAGATGTAGCGGCTCTTTAGGTCCTCAAAGGGCCTGCATCCACTATGCTGCCTGGTCAGCCTTCACAAACAGACAAAAACTTTACAAATCCAGTATCATAAAGGGAATTAGACAAATTTCCTCTGTCCACATAATGTGAGCATAACTCCAATACAATTGCCTACGTCTCAGATGTTCCTCTGCTCTGTACCGAGCTCCAAAGAGTCATTAAAGGATCAAAGGAGCTGAACATGAGCAGTCTAACAATAGCAAGTGGAAATAGCCAAACAAAATTGTCAGGCACTTCTAGTTAATTGGAGACCATTTCCAAAGATTTCATGTTTCGCTGTCGTTCACGTTTTGTCCTGCTTTATTGTTCCCCTCAAAAACCAATTTAGTCCCTTTTATGCATTCATTTGAGTCACACTGCTCATCTAGTTCACCCAAGAGAAATGCCCACATTGTAGAAGTGTTCATCATCACTACCAAGACTGGATGTAACTGGAACATTTTCACAGAAAATCCAGATTATATCATTTTGAAAAGAAGTTTCTTTCAAACACTACAAACCTAATGTTTTTCCAAATTGCTATTACCATCTTGATATTGACAGACATTTCCTCATCTTTCTATTGTAACCAAACAAATCCCCTTAATTTTATTCTCTGGAATAGACACTATCAATAGCCAAACCAAGAAAATAGCCTTTGGAGGCATCTGAACACAAATCAAATCCAGACTTTCTGTACAGCTACAACAGCAACTCGAGCAAGAAGCAGCTAATCAAACAACTACTGAGGTACAAAATGAACAATAGAGCATGGGAAACACAACACAAGAGAACACACGCAGAAAGACAGCAGCACATTTTCACCTTGGTAGAATGAGTTGAAAATGAAATCAAATGTTTGTTCTTCTCTATAAATTTCTAACTCATGTCACGTCTCTACAGTCCCGTAATGGAAGTACTCCTCTCCAGGATGGAGCTGACACAGACGCCACACAGCTAACAAAAAAAAGAGAAAGATGTAGTCAAATAACATCATTCTGAATTGAACTAAATCAAAAAAGATGACTTGGCCTGAACAACTAGCATCTTTATCCACTGCCACTTAGTCACTGCTTATGACACATGCGTGGTTTCTTTCTACTGTAATCATGCTTTGAATGCAGTTTGGGAAAGATGCCTGAAATGAAGAATGTAGTCATGATAAGCTTTCATTTTTCATTCTATGATATAAAATGAACCATTAAATGCATGTAATCTGCTCATTCAGCTTATACTCCAGGCATTTCCACCTTTAACACCTACTCCATGTCTGCTGGGTTCCTTTATTGTTTAACTTATGTGTTGTGGGCGTGTCCTAACAGCCCAGTCTGGACTCACAGAAAAACTGCACTTCATCTCACATTTAATCATTTATGAGGGACCTCCATTAATATTTCTCTACTCATTTCTCACATCTCTCTGCTGTAACTGTCTCTTATCATTTATTTCCATTAAAGCCTTTTGTTCAATAAAAATGGACACACTGTAGTCCAACATATACAACAGTGCTGTACAGTCACAAAGCAGCTAATTAAAGGGACTCACACCCCACTTGCATTTTGATGGAGTACATTCTTTGCTGTTGGGGTCAAGCCATTTTTAATCTCTCGTTCTTCTGTACTTCTGACCCTCCAAATAAAAGCACCATGTCAGTCAATGATCTGTTTAAAGGATTGTGTTGCTGCTTTTATTGTTAATGCAAGGAGCAATGCTTGAAAGGTTGTGCTAAATGCATAATGTCTTAAATCTTGATGCTTAATATCAAATTAAAAAAACATATTTAAAAAAAATATTTCCTGGCTTTTGGGCTTTGCAACAATTTGCAAAATACCGTATATCTGCTAGTAGTGACCTGTCTCTTATTGACGCCCGTTTCTAATGAGAACATGTCACGACAAATAGACGCCGGTCTCCGATAGTAGCCGGTCTCCTTTAAGCGCTGGTCATTTTGCCCTTTCGTCTCCACTGATAATTTTGTTAAATCCTGAAATGTTCATCCGCTGTTGTTGCCTACATTTTGTGGCCGTAAATACTACCGTATTTTACTGCCAAATGAACTCCGTTTACCCATCACCATTCTGTCTGAGAAGGGAATAAGAGCCGGTCTCCAACAACTGTCGGTCTCTTTTAAATGCTAGGCCGTCCGACTAATTTTTTGAATAAACGCCGGGGCTAGTATTGGAAGATATACAGTATTTCAACTCCATATCTCAAAGGTAACAGCACACAGCTCTAATGGCCCATGAGATAAGACTAAGACCTGAATAAATGTCATCACATTAAAATAAGTACCTGCTCCTAATTCTGCCTGGAAAAAGAAACAGATTGATCTTGAATGGACCGAACTCCAAATTAACATCCAGGTTAAATGTTTTCATTGACAAACTGATGCAAATTTCTATGCTGATTGTGATTCATAAAGTCATGAAAAAAATCCCATCAATTTAAAGTTTCTATTTACAGAGGTCTTATTGGACTGGATAGTATCAGCTTTCAGAAATTCAAACCTGGTCTTGGTAAAAAGTTAGTAGAGACTGAGAGACCAGTACACAGGAATGGACCCAAAAGACGACTCGAGGGACAACAAGACTGAAACTTAACAAAGCTTCATTATATACAGGGACATGAGGTCTCTGGCAGGGAGGCAACTGGAAACAGAGGGAGAGGGAGGTTAATACCAAATGGGATAAGGTTGATAGGAGGTGAATTGTGAGAGAGAGCTCCGGGGGAGGTGATCGAGTGAGTGGGGTAGCAGATCCCAACCTTTAAGCCTCTTTTCCATTAATACCTACTTGGATCGACTCACCACGGTTTGCAAGGTTTTCCTTTAGGTCATAGTACTTGACAGGGTTTCAAGCGATCTGAGCAGGTACTAAAATGTGACATCGTCAGACGGCATGCCACTGATTGGCTGATCAGTGGTGTCACTCGATAAGTCATAATAATAATAATAATAATAATAATAATAATTATGAAAACCCAAGGTCACGGTACAGAGCAAAACGATAAAGGACCTGTCTCAATATGCGTACTTGTGTGTACTTGCGTTCTCGTTGACTCATTATACGTCATCAGTCGGAGACCAAGTACTGTTCCAATTCAAAGTATGTGTGACAGGTGAGACCTGAGTCTGGGCACCGCCCCTGGTGGGTGGAGCTGGGCTTTTCGCTTTTAAAAGCACAGGTGCAGGCAATTGATTCTTTGAATGAATCTGGAGCTGCCAGTGTTTGGTCCAAGCTGTGCTATCTGGCCTTTTTACTTTGTGTATGACAGCTTGCTGTGGTTTTTTCAGCCGTCTACTGGATGAACATGGTTTGCATGCATCAGACTCTGGACATGTATAGACTGTCATCAAATAATTAGCTGACTGCTTATTAGCAGAGTGATGTCCATGACATTTTCACAGTATTTTTTTTAACTACATGTACTAATTCATAAACAGGTATTTCTTCTTTTCTATGTATGAAAAAAATCAGGCTACATTTATAAAGAATTGCCATAGAGCCCATGCACTGTTTAGAAACTAAAAGCTAAAACTAACATTTGGAGGTCCTTTTACAGCTTATGGTGTTTGATTAATGACTAAAAATCACTCTACTATTGATTTAATATTATTTATGTATTCTTTAACCAAGTAGTGAAATTATGTATAGCTGGTAAAAAACAGTTTTTAATAACAGAAGAGTGATGTTCTTTGCTGCTTTATTCAGTACAACATACTGTCCATATGCAGCAGACGTTCCTCATTAGAAAGGGACATAAAAGTCTTTGTAACAGTTCAATTATTACAGAGTTAAACGTGTAACTCTGTTAAATATAACAATGCAGCCGAGTGTATCAGATATAAAATAACACGAAAGAGCGGGCATGCTTAGTATGGCTCTGGACAGGAACAAGCGAAGGTTGGGGAGACAGTAACCAGGGACAAAACAACTGTAGCGCCAAAAAAACGTAACATGGCAGCAACTAAAGTGCTAATGAATGGACCCAGGTGAAGGCAGGAGAAAGAGATAATATAGATATTGATTAAATCTAGTAGGATAAGCGGAAGTGAATGGATGGATTAAATATAGACGGCTTGTTTTTCAGGAATGAGCGTAATTAAACTCCAACTAAACTAAATTAACATCCAAACATGGCCTTTCCTACATTTAAACTGAACTCAACCACAGCAGACGACAGAACATTTTAAACCTGTTTTCCAGCATTTCTAACAGTTTTAGAAGGAAGCAAATTATTGTTGCCACGGTGAACATCTGATGACATTTGTGCCATTCTGGAAAACTATTAGACCATGTGACCAACTTTGTTTTTATCCTTGAGGACTTGCTTTTGATCCATGTGATCACCCAATGTCACATGGGGGAGCGTATCACTGAAGAACCTCTCCACAATGATGTTGTGATTAAAAGGAACCCCTTAATGAGCCATTCAAACACATTCGAACCATTGATCATTAT